>BMAV01006712.1:248893-271055 GCA_019973955.1 Trichonephila inaurata madagascariensis
TTTAAAACTTATCATAAAATTCGGGACGTTTGTTATTTCCCGTATATGAGAAAATTTATTGATCAATATGTCTCTACATGCCATATGTGCCAAGTTAATAATTATAAAAACGCGTTACCAGCTGGTCGATTAAATCCGATTGTATCAAATTATCCAAATGAGATAGTTACGTTAGATTTGTTAGGTCCGTATCCTATATCGAGAATAAGACGTAATCGATATAATTTAGTAATAACCGATCATTTCAGCAAATGGGCTAAAATTATACCTCTTAAAAAGACCTCGTCTCGTATAATAGCGGATATTTTTTTTTTTTGATAATTTTATATCGCGTTTTGGAGCTCGAATAAAATTAATAAGTGATAATGGTCCCCAATTTATATCCGAAATTTTTGAACATTTAAGTGAAAGATTAGGCATAAGGCATGTGAAGTTTGTTGCATATAGACCACAAGCAAATAGGACTGAAAGAGGTAATCGAGATATAGTGCAAATGATTGCAAATTATGTTAATGATCAACACGATACTTGGGATCAATTCTTAAGTGAGTTTGCGTACTCTATTCGTACAGCAGTGAATGAAACAACGGGAAAAACTCCTGCGGAGTTATTTTTGGGTCGAAAAGTGATTACCCCATTTCAAAAATTAGTAATGATTTCAGATGGATCGGAATTTACAGTTAGAAATATCGAAAAAGTCTTTAATGAAGCTAGACTAAGTACGAAAACTAAGCAGAAAAGGTGGGAAAGATATTATAATAGACGAAGACGGGATATACAAATTAAGGTAAATGATTGGGTCTTATTAGAGACACACCCTTTAAGTTCAGTAGCTAATAAAATCTGTTCCAAATTCAAACAAAAATTTGAAGGTCCCTATAGAGTATTAGAAGTAAGAAATAATAATAATATTGTAATATGGAAGTCAGGAAAAAGATTAACTGTTAACGTTGATCAAATAAGAATATATCGTCATAGGAAATGTGACGAGGTCGAGTTAGTAACAGGTCACCCAGATAGAATATGTTCACGTCAGGAAACGAGTAGTTCGAAAAATGTACATCACAGATCAAATAAGTTACACTATGGGAAAAAAGATCTGCGGTGAAACGTGAGTTAGAGGAAAAAGGGATTAATCTCCAGTCAAAACAATGTAAGAAAAACACGGATAGGGCCGATAAGCACAGATCACTTGTCAGATCGCTTCCTAGCTCATTTACAAATGAAAGAAGAAATAAAAGAGAAAGGCTAGATAAGGGAATTAAAAGGTCGTATGGATCGGGGGCAAGTGGACCACAGAGAAAGTGGCAGAGAAAGGGACCCAAAATTATTAACAAAAGACCATTGTCATCTAGTAACATTTATATAAGTAGGAAAAAGAACAAGACGGAAACAACTGGAGTTCAAGATAGGACATATGACCTGCGCCCACGGCAGAGAAAGGATCAGGAGTCCCGACCGGCCAAGGAAACAACTGGGGTTCCAGACAGGACATATGACCTGCGCCCACGCCAGAGAAAGGTTCAGGAGTCCCGACCGGCCAAGGTAACAACAAGACAAGAAAGGAAAAGCCGACAAGGAGACTACAAGCCCTACAGCAGGCAACATAAAGAATTCCAGTGCAGCCAAGGAATGAGAAGAGGTAAGAACAGTGGTAGCACCTCGTCATTACACGTCATGTGTGGGGACTAAAAATAAAAATCAGGTTGTATTGTTTCATTTTTTTTATGATCTTTCCAACAAGTGGTCGGAAGAATTATTGCAAAGAAGAAAGTCTCGGGGGGCGGTGTTTAAAAGTTATAATCCAAGCAAAAGTTGACACTACAATGAGTATATTTTTTTTGAACTTTTGACTTGTAAAATATTTTTCTCTAGTATTGGAGAAAACAATTGTAATTGTGCATTTGTTTACTTCGATGTATGACTTCGTGAGATGCGTCAATTCCTTTGGTTATTTGTTTTAATGGTTTATTGAAAAATGTTTGTAATTGTATAATATGTATGTATGTATATATATGTTGTATTGTTCCGTATTAAGATGCATCTGGTTCAGGAAAACGCGGCGTAGTCAGGGCACTAATAATAATATTAACAGAGCTGCGCGGCTCATTGGGAGTTTTATGGAACCAGATGCGGGATGGAAATGAAAGTTTATTGTGATTTACAAATGATGCATAATGCATAAAAATTGTGAAACTTATTGGTATTATGTAAATATAGATTTGACAAAGTAACTTAGAGAGTTTTTATTTCAGGGTGACAGACCCTGAAAATAGTGTTCCATAGCTGATATGTAGCCTCAACTCGGAGCAGTGGAGCCGGTCTCCCTGCTCCCAAAGGAATGTTTATCCTGACGCAGAGTTTGGGTCTGCGCACCCAGGAAAAATTCACGTGCAAGGTTTAAGTGTATCAATATTTAAATAGCATTAAATATAGAGTTAAGTATATATGTAAAAAGTGAGAATATACCATTATTAAACAACAATTGTTAATGTTGGCCTAGTTAATGGAGTAAAATTTATTGTGTATCTGTCACGAGTTTAAATTTAAAAATTAAGTTGAATATTAAATTTAATTCTAAGATGAATAATGAAAATTACAGTCAAGTTAAATATTGGAAATTATAGAAGTTAAAATGAGGATTCAAGGTTAAAATTTAAATAAAACTTAGAAAGCGAGGAGATTCAGAAATAAAAATTTAGGCACGTAATTTATTAAGGGCGTTGAGAACCCTTAAATAAATCACGTTTTTCTTCTTGGAGGGGTTGTGACATCTCTCGCGTTCTTCTTCTAACATAACTCTTACGTTCTTTGACGGCCACGATTAATGGCAAAACTTTTCCAACCCAATTCCAAGAGGAAAAACGAAGCAACAATGCAAATAAGATATCCTTTAAAAGGATAGAAAGTTTAGTGAGAAAGGATGGGAATCTTAGAGGAAGCTTAGTGTGGATCAAGTGGAAGTGAGATTAGACGGCTACTCAATCACGGAGACGCCCACCTTCGTTAATAATTACAAGGAAGAACGATTGCACACGAGTACATCAATCTACCTGCAGGTATCAGAATCGTTGAGTCTTCTACCAAGGTAGGAAGATTATATTCCGAAAGCTAGTATAATATAGAAAGCGAGATTAGGCAGATAATTAGTTATATTTTGATAAGTGACCTAGTAGTGCGATCTGACTTAAAATAAATCGGCATACTTTGGTTTATTCTCACTTAATATAAGTTTGTTCGTTATATAATTTAGGTTAAATTCTTTATAAAAGTTATATTAAGAATTATAGAATGTCTCATCCTTCCGATAATCCCACACCTCTAAATTACGCGGAACCCCCACGTCATAGCTATCGACAGATGGCTATGCCACAGACTTGAAATTTGGAAGGCATATTCTTTTCAGGGATTATAGATCCTCTAAGACCGGATTTTGCGAAAATCAAAAGACAAGGGCCAATGCGGTGGATTATGGGGTGTTATAAATAATTATCCCCATTTTTAAACTGCTATATGTACAGTCTTGAAGTTTGGCAAGTAGATTCCTTTCATGAAGTAGAGGTCCGTTACAAAATGGGCTTTGTCAAAATCAACCCCAAGAGGCTTTCTGTGGGCTAAGGGATGTTATAGATAATTATTTCCATATTTAAATTACTAGACGTACAGTCATGAAATTTGCTAAACAGATTACTTTCATTGAGATTCGTTGCAAAATGGCTTTTACCAAAAATGACCAAGTGGCGTTGCAGGAGATTAAGGGAGTTATAGGTAATTATTTCCATTTTTAAACTCTATACATACAGTATTGGAATGTGGTTGGAGGAATCCTTTCATAGAGTAGACACCGGGTAGAAAAAAGTTTTTGTGAAAATTGACCCTTAAGTGGTGTTGCGGAGATGAAATGGCGTTATAGATAACGATTGCTAATTTTAGACGAACAGCCTTGAAATTTGGTAAGAGGATTCCTTTCATACAGTGGATATAATCTATAAAATGCTTTTTACGAAAATATACCCAGAAAAGGTGTTGTGGGGGCTTAAGGGGAGTTATAGGTAGTGTTTTCCATTTTTAAACTATTAGGCGCGTACAGTCTAGAAACTTGGTAAGAAAATTCCTTTTACGGAGTAGACGTTCGCTACAAAATGGTTTTTGAAGTGATAACTTCCATCGGCGCATTTTGCTGGATATTTAAATTAACGCCATGCACGGGTTTGTAACTCTCATTCGGCTTTTTCATCTTTAGTCGGAAATCCTGCTCGTACAAAGTAGTCCACGACATACACACCCCTAAAAAGAAAAGGAGGGACGTTTTCACTCCCCCCCCCACCAATACGCCGTTAAAGTATGATTCAAGTGGGGCTCCCCCCTCCGTCACCTCTTTCTCCGAAAATGAGAATCTCCGAATTTTTTCTAATCCTAGTTGAAGCATGGAAATGAAACATGTAATAGTTTCTAAAAATAGGCTGATAGAGAGAGAAAGAAATTTTACAATAAATTAAACAACATGTAGGAAAAGGACAAATTTTTATAGTAATAAGTAAATAGTATAATTATCATTAGCAATATTGAAGTGAATTTAAGAATAAAAATCTATTTTTTTAAAAGAATCAGAATAGCAATGAACAAATAGTTTTATTACTGAAATTACTTAAATATACTTTGAGTTTAAAAAGAAAACTAAAACAATTAAAATTTTAAAATAACAAAATTAAGCATACATGTATTAAGCAAAATTTATATTAAATAATTTAAATAAAGAAAATAAAATATAATTAAGAAGACTTACCTTGCAGCAGCACTGATATATTTGTACAAAACTGCCATACAATGACAAAAGATCTAGTATAAGCTAGAAATTATGTGATATAAATCTTTTGATTATAGATCCCTTTGTAAAGGTTTTGACCTAGTTTCTTTCTTCAAAATCAACTACCTGTCTTACTATCCATTTGTACAAATTAATTCATGGAAAGAATTGCATATTGTTACACTAAACCAAAATTCCCAAATTCGGATCGGGTCTTCGGAATAAATTACCTGTGATTTTAAGTGGGAATTTTAAAATAGATTTTTTAGAAGACAAATAAAAACCTTTAGTTGACTTTTTAAAATCAAAATTCAATTTAGTTATGTCAAATGATCCAAATGAAAGCACGAGAAAGCACGGAACAACGATTGACGGAGTTTTTTCTTTTGCAGATATTTAAATAAAATTTTGAGACAAAAATTTTAATAATCTATTTCAGCTATTATAAACATATTATTTCCTTCTTAGAATACAGTTAATTCACAAATATGATTGTATATTTCGCACAAAAATATTACTTTATGAGTACAGTCATATTAATGATAAATTTTATACATATGTCTACTAATATCCCCTTGTTTTTTACAAGGGGATACAATACTAATATCCCCTCGTTGTTTTTTTTCACCGAACTAATCCCTGAAATAACATTACAGTATTTGAAGTTATCACTTCTATCGTGTGGTCATAAACACACACACTTTTACTAAAATCGATTCCCAAGTGGCGTTGCAAAGGATTAAAGGGCGTTACAGCTAATTATTTCCATTTTTAAACTATGAGGAGTACAATCTTGAAAGTTGGTAAGCAGATTCCTTTTATGGAGCAGAGATCCACTTGGTTTCTTGAAAATGGACTCCCATGAGCAGTTTCGATAGATTAATGGGCATAACGAATAACTACTTTTTTACATTATTAGAACTACCTGCTTGAAAATTGACAGGCATGTTCCTTTCATAGAACAAATCTCCTCTAACAAATATTTTTGCGAAAATTGACCCCCAAAGGGTGCTTGTGAGAGATCAAGGGGAGTTTTAGAAAGAAATTCCTGTTTTTGAATTGCTAGACCCACATATTTGAAATTTGTGTTAAGCCTAATTCTTTTGTTGAATAGAGATCCACTAAGAATGGATTTTACAGAAATAGACTCCTGGGTTGTATTGGATAAAAATTCCCGTTTTCGAACTGCTATTACTATAATAATAAAACTTGGTTTGCATTTTTTTTCTTTTGTTGAATATAAATCCTCTAAGAACGGTTCTTTTGGAAATCCACTCTCAATGGAGTTAAGAGGTTATTTATTAAAAAAATTCCATTTTTGGTTTATTAGATTTAGACTTGATATATGGCATGCATGTTCATTTTACGGAATAGAGATCAAATGAAAATTAGTTTCGTGGAAATCCACTTGATTATTTTGTTACGAGAGCGCAAAAAACCTTACTACTTCAATTTTAGAGATTATTTACCATTAATTAGAAGTACTGTCCTTTTTATATCAAGAAGTATAGAGTTACATGTATCCCCAAATAAATGATGTGATCACGATCAAGCCTCTTTATTTTCTCTGAAACAATTATTTCATATATATATATATGTATACGCAATCAGATTTAATTCTAAGAAGTACATCTTGAGACCCTACGTAACAATTAAAAGGGATGTTTTTTTTATCTACTGTTAAATTGATGAAGTACTAGGGCTAAATATCCCGATCTCCAGATTTTTGCTTTATAAATAACAGATCGTTGTTTCTATTAATCTTGCCATACAAACATCACTATTTTTAAAAGTATTATAAGCATTGTAATTAAAAATTAACAATTTTTTAAGATATTATGATAACTTTAATTCAGCACTTTCAATCTTTTCAGGATTTATAAAGGATGTGGAGCACCCCATATTTGTATATTCGTTAAGATCCAAATATTATTTTGTTATAATTTCAACTCGAAATTTCATTTATATATAAATAATTCTTTACAACAAGCATTAAAATTTTCCAAGCACAAATCCATACCTGTATTTAAAATAAACATTAAATCGCTTTCTTACATTTTTTTCAGTATGTTATTTCCGAGTATCACTCTATGTTTGAAATAACAAAACAAAAGGAATCTGTCTCCGTCAAGCTTTGTATACATATATAACAAAGCCTTTTTTTAGAATAATAAATATTATATCGAAAAAACATCTTTGTCTATAAACATGAAGAAAAAAGCTGAAGAAGTATGAAAAATATCCGCTGAGGAATAAATGTATTTCCAACCAAAAATGTAGCTCAAAGGTGAATGAGCATTTCATATATATTCGGAAAGATGAAAAAAGAAATTTGTATATTATTCTTCCTTTTCTCCAAGTTTTATTCCTCAGGAAAAAAATATACTCTTTGCTTAAACATTGGAATGACGAAAATAAGAAGAGTAACAAATTGGTAATTGAATATCTATTTGATGAATGCAACATTTCTCTGATTTTCTTAAAATTGCATTTATATAAATACTTGAAATGATACTTTATTATATTTTTTTTTATATAATGATGAAATCAACAGTATTCTATTTCTTTCGTCTAATGATTTGGCTCTTATGTACCAGGTACGTTCTGAAAGTAAGTTTCGTTAATTTTTATACCTCCCCCCCAAAAAAAATGAGTCATACCATTATGAAATATATAACTTACACTGTTTTTTTTTTACATAGTCACTACTAATGCAGGTTCACTAATACATAAATAAGTATATATTTTCCTGATGTTGTGATAAACAATAATAGAAAAAGACAGACACCACCTCAGATAACCATAAGCTAGATGTACTCTTAAAGTTTTTGTCTAGCCCTGACAGATGGGACGTAAGCAATAGGGTGTGTGTCATGTGACCAATCAGACGAAATGGTGGTGTCTATAGTGAAGAGGCTTTTTGTGTTCTTGATTTTAGCAAACTGGAATCCACAATTGATGTGCAGAAGCCTTTTTGATCACAAGTCAGAAAAAAAGAGCCTCTATTTAGAAAGTCTATATAACATTGGTATGAAACATTTAAAAGAGCAGGCTGTATATGCAATCGGAAAACTCCTGGATGAAACTGAAACAGCGTATCTCAACCGCTATCAATGGAGTTGATGCCTTTTAAGGTATCCGACTACGTCCGGAACCGTGATTTTGTAACAGTGTATAAATGGATAACATTTATGATATTTGGTGTCAGTTAGATTAGAAAACGTATAAAAATTGTTTTAAGAATATTATAACCGTAAAAAATTATTTAAGTATAATATTTTGACAAAAAATGAACGAAGAATGAATAGTTTTCAAAACATTCTCATTTTATGAAAATTGCTTCTATTCGAATAATATTTTGCTTGTATATAACTCAGACCACTGTACAGAGGGTGAACTAGAATTTTTGAAATATATAACTTAGAAGTGAATTTAACCATATTTTGCTATAACAGATGGTAGAAATTTTAAGAACAAAACTCCGATAATTAATTCAGTTGGTAGTAACTCTGAAAATAATGTGAAGTTTTCAAAAATCCTGGTTCAGACTCTCTAGAGAAGTCTACTTTATATAAGCTCTCTAAACATTATTATTATAGAAGCATTTTTCATAAAAGGAGAACATATTGAGAAAAAGTTATTTTAAGTTAATTTTTTGCCAAAATATTGTATTGGAATAAATATTTTTCGAAAAATATCCTTTAAAACAATTTTGTGCATGTATTCTAATCTAAGTGACACTAAACATCATGAAAATTATCAATTTATGTGCTTTTTTAAAATCACGGTTCCGAACGTAGTCAGATACCTTAATACACGTATAAGCAAAAAAGGATTTGCGGTTCGACGTGTTCATGTGACAAAGGGTCCACACTTAGAATATCTTTGCCTGTTTTCAACAAAACTTAGACTTCAATATCTTACCTTTCTCCTCTTTAATAGTGCATGGTAATTGTATACTGAATGAATCACCTTGTATTTAGTCATTTTTAGTCAGGTTCAAACAGTTTATCCCCTGCTAGGCTCTCTTCAAAACGTTCCATCCATGGCCACGTGGCATCTCTCAAATACATCACCTCATACTAACATTTGAATATGATTTTATCATTTTATTGGTGAGATTTGGCATAAAATAATATTTAATAGAATTAGAAATTGAGACATTTATAGGAAAAAAACACATCCAAAAGATAATGGTTAGTTATCACTGCGTTATCACAGCTTGTATTTTCAAATGCCTTGTTACCGTCACACTAATCACCTTAAAATATTCAGGGGAAGTGAATTTTTCATATAAATCATTACGAAATTTTCTTTATCTTTTCTCGATGCCATGGCAAGAGGCAGCAGTACCTTCTTTTCCAAATCTCGCTGATGTTTCTCATGCGTTTTTGTCTTTAATGAAGCGTTGTATATCAGTTATCTTTTCAATCCTGTGTCAAAATAAACGAGGCATATGAATGTTACATTCTCAGAGCGTCTTTAAAGGTACTCTTTTAAAATTTCGTGACCTAGTTTTCCTAGATATTTGCACGAGGATCTGTGTGATTTTGATTCACATATAGATATTTCGGGAGTTTATTCCAGCTGCAATGAGGATTGAGTAAAATACATTCACTGGCTAGGCGCAAGAAAAACTATCAAACAGAAGCTACAAAATGCTTGTTTCGAATTATTTTCGTATAAAACTTAAAACTGATAGTTAATAACTTTTTTAAATCATTTATTTTTGACTTTTCAATATGCTCCGGCCCTCTGGTAGGATTATCACACCCATCTAGGGGGCGCGCATCACTGTTTGAGAGAAGTTGCGCTATGCCCATGTTCCCTTTTCATACTGGGATCGCGGTAGCCTAGTGTTCAAGGTAACGGACTCATGTTTAGCGGGTCATGAGTTCGAGCCTAGTACTGCTGAAGACCCGCCGTGTTGGGAAGCGATGCACGTTAAATCTGCCGAGAGCAGGAATGCTTTCCCGTTGGTGTGGTAGTTATGAGAGTATAGTACCAGCTCAGATTCGTCACCAAAGGTCATCAAGTAGCTAAACATATTCATTCTCGCAATCACTCACTCATTCATACTAGATAACAGCACGCACTTTTCTTGGAAGCACATTTAAGCCTGTCATCATGTTTCGTACTCAGATTTTCTAGGGCATGCCTTCCTACATCTACTTTTTCTTCTTCGGTGCTCTGCGCATGCGTTATTCTTCCGACATTGACGCTACTTCCATAGTTTAATCAGCATCGAATGTTGTATCTTATGGTAATTGTTTGTTTGCCTGGTTGCTATCTTTAATTTGGAAAAGATGAAACTTATTTTCGAAAAGTGCGTTGTGTAGCTATTTTTATTAATATACAAGTAACAAGTTTTTTTTTTCCTCTGAACTATTTAAAATTGCATAATCTTACGTATGTCCCTTTGAATAAATTCTGGGTATGTGAAAGAAATGACAAGTACCTTTTGCTTCTGGGAAGTAAAAAAAAATAATAAAATGCTTCACATCTGAGATATATTTAATATAAAGCGACAATCATACGTTTATTTTAAAATGTTTAAATTTTGTTGGTTGCTGCATTCTTGCTTTTAATTTTCTTAAAATGAAAAAAAAAACAATATAAAACGAAACCTCATTATATATTACTGATTCTCAATACAATTTAGAATATTTTTACTTATCTCAAATTAAGATGCACTGTTAAATTATGCCTTGAGAGATTTAACGGGCATCAAAACGGCTCCCGTTTAAGAAATACTGTAAAAATTAGAATCCTTGAGAAGTACCATGAAATAAACTATAAAAAATATGTCAGAACCATGAGGGAAAAATAACATCAGTGTGTAGTAAAAGAGGATTTTGCTTAATTTTTCTCTAGGTTATAACATTTGATTTAACATATAAATCTTTTAAGAGCACTAAGTTGTTGCAATTATTTTAGGGAAAATAAATCTAACACAATTAGGAACAAATATTGAATACTTGTTAGTATAAAACAGCAAAGAAAAAAAAAGAAAAAAAGTCATACAGTGTTCATTACAGAGCAAAATGAATCAAAACTTAAAAAAAGGGAATTCACTCATATGTCCAAAGAGCGATATCTCAAGGTCATTTAATTAGTTCATGGGATGTAACTGTGCATACAGTAATGACACGTGTGGAATACCCTTCTAACACTGTTAGATAAATAGCCCATGCATTTGGTGCAAAAGTAAAAAAAAATATATATATATACCGGGTGAGGCGTAATCGTTTAAACTTGAAAAATTCATTAAAATAAAAAATAAAATAAAAATGGCGATACAGAAGTGCTATTAATGAGATGAAGGACCACAAAGATGTCGAATTTTTAAAAAATTATTTTTAGTTTTGTTAGTATTAATTCAAAGGGGTTTGTTATCTATAATAATCTCTCTCTTCATGCATAATGGCCCATTCCCATACTGTCTCAATCTAGTAAAACGATTCTTATTGACTCTCTTTTTTCAGGACAGAGATATTGTTAGAAGTTTGCTTGACCATCATGCGCAGCCAACCATACTTCTAGACGACTTTTATTTATGGGGCCATTTGAGATCTTAAGTGTACCAATTATCCCATTTAACATTGGCCAAATATATTTTGCATGCCATAAGGATTTTTTGTAATTCTTTCCGATGTATTGCTTTAAGGTATCCGACTACGTTCGGAACCGTGATTGTAAAAAAGCGCAGAAATGGATGATTTTCATGATATTTAGTGTCACTTAGATTAGAATACATGTATAAAATTGTTTTAAGGACATTTTGACAAAAAATATTATTTAAATACAATATTTCGGCAAAAAATGAACTTAGAATAACCTTTTTTCAAAATGTTTTCCTTTTGTGAAAAATGCTTCTATTATAATAATATTTTGCCTGTATATAGCTCAGACCTCTGCACAGAGGCTCCACTACGAGTTTTGAAAAATTCGCATTATTTTCAGTTACAATCCATTGAAATAACTGTAGGCGTTTTTTTTCTTAAAATTTCTCCTTTCTGTTATCGTAAAACATGGATAAACCTACTTCTAAGTTATATATTACAAAAATTATAGTTGAGCCTCTGTACAGAGAACTGAGCTACATACATGCACAAAATTATTTAATAGAAGCATTTTTCACAAAAGGAGAATATTTTGAAAATGAGTCATTCTATGTTCATTTTCTGTCAAAATATTGTACTTAGATAATTTTTTTATTTTGTAATACTATTCTTAAAACAATTTTATATACATTTTCTAATCTAAGTGACATTAAATATCATAAATAGTATCCATTTACACGCTTTTGCTAAGTCATGATTCCGAACGTAGTTGGATACCTTAAGCAGTAACGGGTGGTGTGAGCCACCTTAGTTGTGCCGGATAATCTGAATAATATGTTAAACCAGGGGTGGCTAACCCGCGACACTTGTGACACAGTATGGCACGGCCGAGTTGTAATAGTGGCACGCAAAAACTTATCGAAAAAATAAAAATAAATAAAAATTTTCCACAATTTTATTGAAATTAGTTTATTTTAGGCACCCCTCCCCTCTCAAATTTGGATCAGCATGTTTGTGAGTAAATATTTTCTATTACGAACATTAAAACAAAACGTATCTCAAAACTAACTTATATGCACGAAAAATAAATTTTGTTAGCATCTTCAAGAGCTAATCTAAATATGCATGATTAGGATAAAGTACAATTTCAAAGCCACATTAAGTAAGTACTGACGGTTTAATAAGTATTTAGAATTGAATGTTTTATAAATTACTTATTTTTATTTTATGCCTAACTCTTAAAGGATTGAACCAGTAAAAAGTTTATTAACAATGAAACCTAAATAACATTATATTGACTTTTTTATTATATTATTTAAATTTACAATACATAGTCGCATGAAAAAATTTGCTTTTTGCTTAAAAATCCCTTAATAAGCTAATAAATAACAACCTTTTTCATCTTTTCTTCTTTTTTTGTAGTTGCTTAATATTTGAAAAAGTTGGAAGTGGCACGCATATATTTTTTATAAGATAGTGGCACTCTTCCCAAAAAGGTTGCCCCTCGCCTGTTTTTAACAATTATTATTGCAAAAATAATTAGATGGATCATAATGTGTTGTCCTACACAGTGTTTAGTACTGTTAACATCCTCTACCAGTAATATTTTTAACTAAAAATATATTTGCAACTAAAAAAATCCGACACTCTTGCGAGCTCTTTTTTGAAAACCGTATTTCTTTATCATATTTTTTTTGTGAACTTTAAAAAAAATTTCAACGAACTTTTGGCTTACATAGTATATTAATTGTTGATAGCTTACTCTAGTTTAACGTTAATTAATCAAGCATTTCGTCCAGAAGAAAATAATGAAAGATATGAAAGCAGATTGTATTGATCTAAGTATAGGCTTTACATGTATAATTATCTGAGATTCTTTGTTGCTGATATGAATAAAGGTGGCATGAAAGCTGATAAAATTTAAATCGGTTTCTGTATTAATCTAGATACATTATTAATTCTAATCCACATGTTACATAGCTCACAGATAAGAAACTAGATCAATATATTGATGGATAACACTTTTACGGCTATGCTCAGTGTCTCCATAAGCGTAATCAGCAAATAAGGAAAGAAAACTTGTAATGAAACTCCCAACAGGAATGAAAAACCCATAGTAAACGAAAAATACGTCTTAGGTATAAAAGTTTCAAGGGAAAAAATAAGAAGTACCCTATGGATTTCCAATATGTCTATAACTATGAGAAAAGAAGAAGGCTAAAAAGTACTTTCTACTTTTTTTCTTTTCGAAAAAAAAAAATATACGGAAAAAAGTGGAAGAGAGAGGAATATTAAGGAAAAAAACTCGATATTGGAACCGGGTCAGAATAAAGTTAAATCCGTGTATGACTGAAACGATCATTTCGTTCTTTTCTCTTCAAAAGAAGCTGAAAACATTGAAATCTGATAAATGACATTTTATGGATCATTTTACGTTACGTGCATGGATTCTTTTTCATCACCTCTTAACTACATTTGGGACTTGTTGAAGATTTTATAATTTTCTTAGACCTTTAAATAACGATTAAAATTTGCACGATTCGCTCAGCAGTGTCACTGTTTTCCCCATAGGCGCGAGTACAGTCTATTGGGGAGGGGGAGGAAAAAAAGATATTTTCTCTCAGGTGAGAAAACCCTTCAAAAACATAGTAAAGTTCATTTTATTGCATGGCCAAACCTCTTTTAAAAAGTTTACTAATAGAAGAGCACAAAAAAAATATTGCATTTTCGAAAGACGTATATATACGTTTGGGTTACTTAAAGCATCAGTTGACTGAGACGGATATATACGCCAGAGATGGTTAAGAGGTTAATGGATCATTCATGATAGATTTATCAACATTTTTGAAAATGCCAATTAAAATACGCTGATGGGGGAAAAAAATACCCAACACCGTAAAAAAAAAAATCATTGTAGAGTTATGAAATTTTGTAAATGAATAGATCTATGTGACATATTTAAATGATTAAAGTTCCATGATCGCAGAATGATGCAAACGCGAGTAGATGGTACAATTTTACCCGGTTTAACCACTGGAGTTATGAATGCATGCGTACAGACGGGCAAGTATTGTGCCGCGCGCTTTGCGAGTGTCAGTTATAATTCTTCTGTCAATAAATGGACGCATAATGCTGGTTACGGATGATTCTCGATTGGTCTTCAACTGCTATGGTACGTTGAAATAAGATTTGGTAATCTAACGTGCCTAGGCAACACTGACATTCTGTAGAGAATTTTCGTTTATAGAAGCAGTATGAGGAGGCCTATTTTCTTGTGCAGGTTAATACCAGTGCCGGTTTATACATTGGGTAATTGGGGCGGGTGCCCAGGAGCACGGTACCCTGAAGGGCCTAGATAAGTTGGGCTTAACCGAATTCAAGATTTCGTCCTTGGATTCGCCAGTGCAAAGGTGGTCCGTAGATCTTCTGCGTCCAGGTCTCTAAATGAGTTTAAACTGCCACTGGAACCCTTGAATGCTGTTCATAAATGGAAGCAAAACATGGTGGATCAAAGGCTGATTCAGAAACTCGTAGCCAGGGTGAAAATGTGTGGATAATATATCAAAGAATAAACACAAGAGTTCTACTGTCATAGGAAATTGCAAACTAGGGCAGTTGTTGTTAAGTTGTGGTCCATGGACCCCTGGGGTTCCAAGAAGGTCTCTTATTTAATGTTAAAAGTTTTCTCTTGTACATACTCTGAAAGAATTCATGTAAAATTTGAATTATGTCCATTCTAAACTAGATCTATTAGAACATGTATTTCTATAAAAAAATTAAAACAGATTTTTGCTTTTTACTGTCTGTAACTACAAAGTCATTACTACAATAGGATATTTTCAAAAAAATTGTAGAAATTTTTATGCAAAAATTAAGATTTGGATTCATAGCGTCCCAATACGCTAACGAGTGAATTTAAATCATTTAGCTATGAGTTGGGAGTCAGGGAGAGGTGTTCAAAATCTCTTGAGGGTCCACGACGTCAGGTTGATACAAAAAAGGAGAGAGGTGAGGCACGGCAATCGAAAGTTCAAGAACCGCTGCCTTAGAACATAACTCTAGGTTAAGTCCAGTGTGTTTAGGTCACAGAGAGTTTGGTTGCACGCTCTCACCTAGTCTCCTTTTAACCAACACAGAGCCATCCCTGGCACCAAGCCAGAATCAAAATGAACTAGAAAACTAAATTGTAGTTTAAACAAAGCTGTGAAAAATACGCTTTTACAGTGAATCGAACTAAAAAGTAAGAAGATAATTCTTAATATAAGGATAAAATAAATATCGAGAAAATTAATTTCATTGGGGTAAGTGCGTGTGGTGTACTCTGTATTAATTGTTATAACTTCTTACTAGTTCTATTCCGAAATACTGAGTTAGTGTAAAAATGTACTATAAAACACCCCGCTCTTTTACTCCAATGACATTAATTTTCTCGTTAAACATTTTATTCTTATATTAATAACTTTTATCACCTTTTAAACGTATTGCTATAATTTTAATTCGTATCATCACTTCTAAACGTATATTGCATTACAAAAATAACAAATATTTAGCAGTTAGAACATGTATTTATCACCTTTCAAACGTATTACTATAATATTAATTCGTATCATCATTTCTCAACTTATATTGTATTACAAAAATAAAACATATTTAGAAAAGTTAGAACATAAATTATTTTTTTTCACATGCACGAGTTATGCGGTCTTAGGGTTGCACCTTAATCTTTTAGTAACTAAATCTGAAATTAGTCACCAAATCTTGAAACGGCATACGGAATTAATCGCCAAATCTGAAAATGGCTTATGCAATAAGTCGCCAAATGTGAAAGTGGTATACGGAATTGGTCGCATAATATATAAATCGTATTCCTAAATATCCAAATCAGGATACTGGAAAAAAAATTATAAAATTATTGTATTGCCTTCGGTCCTTGACAAGTGTGCAAAATTTCGAATTAATCTGACAATTTAAAGTGGGTCAAAATTAAGTTTAAAGGTTACATTATATACAAGTTATACTTTTAAAAACGGGTTAAGGTATTGTACTACTTACAACTACTTTTTTTGGAAAAAAAGGAGATATGGAAATTTGTTTCTAATTTTTAGATTTATTTAGTATATTTTAAGGAAAAAAATCTTAAAATTGAAAACAGAAAAGAAATTTATTATTATTAAAAGGGGACAAAAACTAGTGAAAATGTACAAAACATTACACAAACGGGGCCCGCTGTGTACAAAAAATTTTTGAGCAAATTCTCAATTTTTTAAATTTTAATATGTTACTTTGTTATTGATGTGTGAAATGACTTTCAGAATAATAGATATTTTAATTTTTACAAAAACCACAGCACTCTATCTTAGTGACTATATGAAATTGCTTACAAAACAGTGATTACATTCACATAAATGACTGTAAATTCTGAAATAAAACAGTGATTGATAAATCTGAAGGTCAAAACACTTCTATTGTTATACAAAATGTTCACAAAAAATTTCAGCAAATTATTTTCAAGGCTTTTTGAGCAATCGCTATCATCGTTTGAGTTTTTCGGGAAAATAAAAACACATTTCGAGTAAAATGCATTTTAAAGTTTGACATCTTATATAAAGTTATGACATCTGTTTTTATTAAAACACTTTAACACTTTAAAACTAGTTTTTGTTCTAGTGAATGGAAAATAAAAAGCTTGGTATTTTTATTAAGCTAATAAGGTAGACTATAAAATATTTAAAAAAAATGTCAATTTTTGAAAAAAATCATGATTTTAGGGGAGTTAGATACCTTAAACAGATATATTCTCTCCAATCTCGATTGAGTTCTAGCTTGACACCAATGACATCGCAAACAGCAGTGGTTTGGAGTCAGTGGAATGAAGTGCGAATGAACTGTGCTCATAAACACTATATATTTTTATAATAGTTCTGATCGCACTGTGCATGAAATCATAATTACACTACATCATATAGATTCTTTACGTAAATATTAATATTAGTAATTACTTTTTTTGTGTGTGTGAGCTACATATTTAAACTCTTATTTTTAACTTGAACTTCATTGCACTATATCACACTTCCTAGATTTTCTAGCGAAACTTTATTTTTTATAATACAGAAAAATATTGCAATTGATGATGAACATTGGCAAACATTGAAATGATAAGTATAAGATGACTTAAGACAAGTATATATAACTCAAAGAAAATAAATATTGCAATAATAACATTAAAATAATTGTTGTATAAAAATTGTTCAAGTTTAAATGTTAACACAGCCTGGGTAAAAAATGAGTTTCTAAAACAAAAGTATTCTTTCAAACTTCAAACTTTGCAAAATGTAATGTATTATATCTTAAATTTTGAAAGAGAAAGGGGAAATCAGTCAAGTTGAATTCATAATATAATTAATTTTAATAATTTATTTTATTACTTGATGTTTATTAAACTATATTGTCAATAAAAACTAGTGCAACAAAAGCAAAGATTTACGCGTAACGTATTTTTTTAAATTTCTTTAAATTTTACTAGGAAATACTTTAAGTTTGCTTTTTTCAATATTCTACTGCTTCACGGTGGAAACAGTTTGAATTATGAGCACAATTTATTTCTTTAAATAACTAGTATAAATCAATTTATTTTTTTAATTGTAATTAAACTACCGTATTGTCATTCAAAACAATCATGTGTAGAAAATTTTAGTGCAGTTGAGCGAGTTAAAATGCGAGAAAAAGCTTTTAGTCCCAAATCACCAGCATGGACCATTTGTTGCTAAATTTGTTCGGCAAAAAAGATGCCAGAAGGGTTCTTTTTGTGATCCCTTAAATAATTAGTTTTATTTAATCAGTTTTATAATTTCGAGGAGGTACCTTCTGTCCACCAATCTGCGGACCAATACTCATTGTACAAATTTTACAAATATTCATACTCATTTAGAATTGTAAAACTATAATTTCCATCTATTATGTAGTTCTATATTTTTGTAAAAAAATTGCAATACATCGTCTTGTTAAACTATTTTTTCACATTCATTCAAAGCCTTACCATCATCACAAATGTAAATTGCTAAATTTTGATCCTGACAGACAGCCGATCCTCCATCCAACATTTATCGAATTGGCCATTTATCTGCGACAGCACCAGCAAGAGTATTCTACACCTTTTCCAATTGCTTTCCGATCGGCACCCGAACCAACTACAGTGTGTCCCTTCTCATGTAGGCCTGCCCGGGAACGAAATAGTGATGACCTTGCGATGGTAGCTACAAGGGATCCTGTGGATCCGGAAGACCACATGGTCCTTGCGTCGACTGAGATCAGGGCTAAAGAATTAATATTAAGGACTTGGGTAGTCCCTCCTGTACACCCGTGTTACTTTCTAAGACACCCTGCAGCCGCCATATTATTCACGGTTTCGAGATCATATCAGACGGCATTCTCGCGATTTTCGACTGGTCACCTGAGATGTATAAATTTTGAAGGTGGCAAAAGAAGCTTCCCAATTTGCACCAAATGTAACTTCAGTCCTTTCTCTTTTCAGCACATTCTGCAATGTCTGGGGTTTTCCTGTGAGGAGGCTGTTGCTTCCCCCCTTGTTCTTAATGTTTGTACAGATTTATGAGCTTATGAATCTGGTCTAGTTTCACTAGAACAGATGGGGATTAGTCCCACCCCCACCACCAAATTTGCCCAAAAAGGGGTTTTGCTCCATTCTGTTTCAAAGATATAGTGGTTTTTATTAAATATACCACTTAAGTACAAATAAATTTATTACAGCACCCAGAAAAACTATTATTACATATACAGTTATATAGAGAGAGATAATTAAATTGTTGTATTGTGTGTGTGTGTGTGTGTTATCCAAAGCAATCGCGTGCAGAAAATGTCAGCTTAATTGCGCGCTTTAAAATTTCACAAAAAACTTCAAAACTTTTGATCCAAGTTATCAACCCGTTTGCCAGGTTACCAAATTTGAGGACGAGATATGATGCCGACATAACTATCTGCAATTCCTTAAAAGTTTCGTTCAAATTAATTACTCTTTATTAATTATAATTAAATTATTGCATTGTCTTCCGAAAAAAATCGAGTACAGAAAAGTTCAGCTCAGTAGAACTCTTTAAAATATGAGCAAAAGATTTAAAGTTTTGAGCTAATTTGCCAAAATGGTCACCACATCACCAAATGTGGTCGCCAAAAATGTGACTATCTGTAATTTTTTTTAAATAATTAGTTTTAATAAATTTGTAATAATTATAGTTAAATCAATGCTGTGTTTTCAAGCCAGTCGTGTATAGAAAATTAATGTTTGAAAAAATTGTAAAATGTTTGAAAAATATTTAATGTTTTAAACTAATTCGCTAAAAGGGTCACAAAGTCACCAAATTTGGTCACCAAAAAGGATGAAAACATGGCTGTATCTGTAATTTTTTTTAAAAATAACTAGTGTTAATAAATTTTTATTAATTATAATTAAACTAATGCCGCGTCATCGAATCGTGTATAGAAAATTCTTGCTTACATGAACGCTTAGAATATGAGAAAAAGCTCTTACAGTTTTGATCCATGTCACCAAATTTGGTCGCCAAAAATCATGCCAACGTGGCTGTATCTGTAATTCTTTAAAAAATTAGTTTTATCTAATTAATTTTTATTAACTATAGTTATATTATCGTACTTAAAAAACGTGTACAGAAGGTTCGAGATGAATTGAGTGCTTTAAAATTTCAGAAAACAAGTTTAAAATTTTAAACCCAGACATGGTTACAATGTGAGTAGAAGAAAGCCATTAGAAGGTAACAGGATTTTAATATCATTTTTCTTGAATTCACTATCTTCAAAACTATTCAAGATAAAGTTATGGAACGCCAAACTGTTTTGAACCGTAGTAGAAACATCTTGCGCATTACTATTCCCACGAACAAATACAAAAGTAATAGTGAAATAAAAGATAGACAGAACGAAAAGACTGCTGATTTCACAGCCTATACATTCAGTACAAACAACATCGTTAGCAAAAATTTCTTTCCCTTACTAGAACCTTGTGAAAATCAGAGGAATGTAGAATAAATCGAATCAATACAATGACCATTGTCTGATTCTTTATACCCTGCAATGCGCACATCGTTAAGGTTCGCAACAAATCGTGGATTTTTTTTTCTCTGGTGAAACCTTTGGATTGAAAAGAGTAACATTTCTTTCTTTTTTTCATCTTCTTTTCGATAAAATAGGAAAGAACTATTCTCTTTTAAAGAATGCTCTTGCTTGGAGATGCATTGTATCTCAGAGGGATATTTTCCTTGCTATTTGAAACGCTTTCTACTGCGTTTAAGGTAAAGAATGTTTTCTCGATACATTTCCTATTTTAAAGCAAGAGGGAGTTTTCATGCAAAGTTTAAGAAAGCACAAAAATATTTTTTTTCGATTTTTGGGACATGAATTGGTTTCCCATTTTCAGATTTGAGTGAAATGTCACTGTAAGAGTACCTGATAGAAATACGAAATCATGTTAGAAGTATATTAATAGATTTTCAAAAGATATACCAAATAATTCGGTGTATGATACACACTTTTAATGCAATGAATGATATCAAAATATACGGGTGCACATTATACACCGGATATAAAAATTATAGCTTTAAAGCAGTATTTCTCAAAGTGTGGGGCGTGCCCCCTGGGGGAGCGATAACCCTACAAGGGGGGTGCGAGCATATCGAAAATAAAAGATTAAAAAAAATTAATTTACTGTAATGTAGAAAGAAAATACTTTCTGACATAATAAAAAATACACATTTACACTGATAGATTTTATTAGTATTACTTCATCAAACATAAAAGCTTTCATTTCGACACATTCATTAGCTATCTGATCCTATAAATAAATAAAAAACATCACATTTTGTTTGGTTTGCTGTAATCCCACGATGAGAGATTTTTTTACTAAATTTTCTCTTTTTAAATCTAAAATACTATTTCAGAGAAAAGACAAAACCCAGACCCAGAGAAACATTTTAGAAAGATAAAGAATTCATCTGTTTTACCTTCGAACTTACTGCTATGGTTAGTTCGTTCCTTTTTTTTATGTCTTTATTTTTCATTTAGGGAAGTTGTAAATAATGCGCCTATACGAAAAAGTTATATGACATTTCGAAAAGCAGTGAAAACACTTTGAAGGATTACTTGGCCAATATTTATTTTTATGAGTATTCTGAAACTTATAAAGCATGATGTGTGAAAAACGTTTTATATAATTCATTTTTAGAACTTAACATTCATAGTTTTACATTGATTAAACATTTAACCCGGGAGCGTTCGCACGGGGTAAAAACTACAGCCATTTGAACAAAATATGACAGTTTTGCTTGCAGATAACATTCATGTAGTGTTCGTGAAAAGTTTCTGTGATTTGTGTCCTTTATTAAGGTCGCGTATCTTAGAATCATTTTAATTCGGTTCTATTGGAATTTTTCTCAAATTATCAATGAAAAAAGGTAGAAAATAGGTCGGTATACTTTCTCTTCGTTAAATTATTCACTGGAATTGCGAGTTTTATTGTGTACAATAAAAATAATTGTACAAAAATCTTCGACTATTACCATTAGTATCGAAAGCGCGTCTGCTCCCGGGTTAAAACATTTTGAAGTCTTCTAGTTTTAATATTAAAAATAACACAATTATTCTTTATCGGAATTTTTTACATTATTTTTCATTATTTAACATTAATAATAAATGCTAATTTGTTAGGATTACAATTACACACACACACACAGTTCGTTTAAATCTATTTATAATATGAGCATTC
>BMAV01006712.1:271716-301186 GCA_019973955.1 Trichonephila inaurata madagascariensis
AAGTAATTTACTTAAAATATATATTACTTAAAAGTAACAAATACAAACTGTAATACTTTCTTCTGAATTTGTACGGTATATAATTAAGATCCTATGGTTGCTTTAGCGGCAAAGCGCATTATTATTGTTTAAGGGGGGAGGGGGTGATAAAAATTATGATTGAAAATTGGGTCACCAGTAGTAAAGTTTGAGAAGCACTGCTTTAAAGTAAAGGAAATATAAATATAAAATATGATTTCTTCATGTATCTAAATACTGTTTACATAATGATATACTTTGTGAACTTTCATGATTCGAAAACATGAAAAAATTGCTAAATTATCGTTTTCCTTTATATTTGCATTAACATAATCGCGAATTAATGTTCATTTTTACATCGTCACTGTTACTCTGATCCATTCAGTGTTTCTCAGACTGTGGGGCGTGCCCCACCTAGGGGGTCATTATAACTCTACGAGGGGGGGGGGAGGTGTGAGTGTATTGAAAAGTCGAAAACAAAAGATTATGTAAAAAAAATACCTATTAATTTACTTAAAGTATAAGCAAACAAAATACATTCTGACATAATGCACTTCTAAATATATTAGTACTGGACAATGTATTTTACAATAAATTTAACTATACTAAGAATAACATTAATAATTTCCAATGAGACTCCATGGGCTTGTCATATATAAAATTATATACACAACTAAACACTTATCTTGATAATTTTTGTGTACGGTTTATAATTAATCCCTTATCTGCCAATTAAAAGTTTCGGAATTCACTCCTCAGTGCCACCATTTTCCAAGTAGGCGAACGTATTTGATGTACTGGAAGGGGGTCCTTTTACTGCATTCCAAATCCTTCGGAACAATCTTATGAATAGCAGTAAGCAGAAAATATCATACATGGAAAAGACGTATATATACGTAAGGGGAAATTAACACTTTGGCTGATCAAGACGTTTATATACGCCGAGGGCGAGAGGTTAAAGTCATATTGTACTTAAGCGTCAAAGTATAGTATTATTGAATTCAATACACTATTGTTGTATGGGGAATGACAAGGCCGCTGCCGATTTTCTGATTCATAAAATTTCACCGACTTGGATCGGGTTCGAACCCGTAATCTCAAGTGCAAAAGGCCAACGATAAACCAACCACGCCACCCAGCCTGCAGAAGATTTTCAGGCAAACTCAAGCCTAATCAACACTTATTTATATAAATTAAATCAATATTCATTCTTTACGTTACAGGAAGACGATGGAAAGTAATATAAAATTTATTTAAAGCTTTTACCACCAGAAATCTTGGCTTATTTAAATCAACTTGGATTCGTCCCTTGTATCGTAGATGCTCAAACAAGGAAACAGATATGAAGTGCTGAAGATAAATTAAATTATCAAGTGGCAATCAGAAAATTCAAAAAGAAAGCTCAGCCTATAATTCAGGTTTTTGTAGCAGCCTTAAGCAAATTTGATAAAAATATTAAAATAATAATATGGAAATCATAATTAAAAGGCTTTTTGAAGTACAAATATGTTTTATTTTTGATACATAACACATCGCAAGTACGTAATGGGAAAATTTGGCATATTTATTAATCAAAATGAACAAAAACACATTAGTATGGATACGTATTATGTTTCAGATTCCCTCATAATTTAATTAAAATTTTTAAATAACCTAAAGACATTTGATGCCCCTCTTATACGTAATTTATTTATTTAATTAAAATCATTGAGATGCTCCATCTAGAATCAGGTTAATTTTTCATTATAGATTGTATGAGAAACTTTTAAACAAGAAAAATATGTAAGCATTAATATTTTATTTATTGGGATTTAAGAAAAGAAACATAATTATTTTTTTTACTATATATAATTTCTCGAGAGTTTTTTTTTTAATTTTTTTTATTCTAAGCAATTTTTATAAGAAGCATATGACCATTTGAAGGAATCAGAATTAAAACAGTAAGGATTTTTTTTTGAAAATTATCAAGTTAAAATAACGCAACTAGGGCCTTGCAATGTTACAGCTAAGGTAATTTACACTCATTAAATTAATATATAGTAAAATCCAGCGTAAAACACGCTTTTTTATGATCGAAATTTATAGATGCAAGTTATACGACCCCCGTAAATAAAAATGATAGCATTAAAAATTAAAAAAAAAAGAGTTGAGAAATTAAATATAGTACTTAATATTCTACACAGATCAAAATACTATTTATTTAAAACGAATGGCATCTATCATGAGCTTAAAGGGTTATAATTGTAGAAGTGTACTATTTTTATGAAGCTTGGTATAATTCATCGAATAAATAGCTTCAAAATGTAAGAGCACTGCGTATGTACATTTCGGATTTCTCCGTAAAAACGGGAGGGGGAGCACGTTTAATTACGAATATACCTAGAAATTAAAAAAAAAAAAATTAGCTTGAAAGTATAAGGGTACCTTATTCATCGGTGCACGTTATACCCCGGAATTTATGGTATATTAATTTATAGAAAAAAAGAACAACCAAAAATTTTTAAAACATAGAATAAGAGAAATGCTACATTCGGACTGTATCTAGACAACGGTGAAGTAATCACATAGTTTTATGATTTAGTCATGCATATCAGCAGATGGTATTGGTCGCCTTCATATCATCGATGAGACAATGAATGTCAGAAAATACATTAACACCATTCTAAAACAAAAACTTCTATCTTCCATCAGAGATCTATTTACCAAAAATGCATTCTTTAATTTTCAGCAAGATTCTGCTTCTTGCCACACAGTAAAGTAATCGACTGGTATCATTTTAAGATCATTGAGTTCTTGTTCTGATTGACCTGGGAAGAGTCTTGACCTCAATTCAATAGAAAACTTGTGGAAGCGTTTAAAGCCATGTGTTCTGTCTCCAGCTCATAAGGCCAACCACCGGCTCTCTATATGTCAGTTTCGACATGTATAGACGGGTGTGAATTGTGCTAATGTGCAGTCGTTACAATACACCTTAACTGTCGCATTGGTTTCACTGAAATACATTGAAAACTGTTTGGATGCGACGCTTCGAATCCTTTTCTTCTTAACACATCTTATTATTACTAACTGCTAATCCTCATACGTCCCCTCCTTAAACTGTATCATTGGTCCACTTGTAGATCATGATCGGCTTAACTCCTGATAAAAATGAAAGGGAGAAACAACATCATAGTAATATAATTAATAAATATATTTAAAAAATATCCCCCAAAGGGGTTATATAAATATTTGTAGATATATTTCAAGAAATAATATTTAATTAAATTGTATAGTTTTTAAATTGTAAGAATTTTTATTATCATTTTATTCCACATTCTTTATGATAAAATAAAGCATTAGCAGATTAATTTTTCTCCTCGAAAACTATTGTTTATTACTGTCTTATACCAAGGGGCAGATTCCATGTATCTTAATTTAATTGTGTCAAATCTGAGGGTAGTCCACCTCTGCCTAAGTAACCTGATAAAATGTATATTTCTTTTTAAAAAATAATGCATGCCAACCAGATAAAAAGTCTTTTATTTAAGTCTGTCAAAATAAATCTTGGCAATATTTTCCACATTTAGGAAAATTGACCGTGTCTTAGAATATACCTCTCTTCTAAAAAGTTTAATAAAGGTTCAGAGAGATACATAAAACTAAAACACTTTTATGATGGTGCACTACGTGCACTAAGGCAAAAATTATGCAATACCTTCCAGATAATATTTTCTTTGAATAAATTGATTCAATAAATATCCTGCTCCTCGCGAAAGTTGTTTATTAATAAAGTTATGGCAAAGAAAAATGAATGACTCTTTATCAACTTTGAAAGTATGTATATTATGACAGCAAAGGAAGTACATAAGATTATATTTTTACGTACAAGAGCATAAAAGCTTTTATTTGTGAACGTTCTTTAAGGTGTTATAGGAAAAATAATATGGGAGAAGCATTTCAATATTTCCCTGTGAAAATCTTTTAGAACGCGGTAACTAGATTTATTCAGGCATATATATATATATTTAGAGTATATTTAATTTACGTCACATTTATAAATTATTAAATTTACGTTTAGGGTAATTTTCGTACATCAGAATTTAAGTGTTACAAATTAATTACAACTTTTAAGATTGTGATTCTCAGCACGCGTTGTGTGTTTGGAATGATTTACTTTAACCAAATTCTTTTATAATAAAAAAATTAGAAATATGTAATTTAATCTACCGTAAAACTCGGCATATAATACGCACTTTTAACCCTGGAGTAGGTGCGCGGAGCATAGATTCTCCCCAGGCTCACGAAATCTCTAATTCTAGGAAAACTGTTTATTTGTTACAGATGACCTTGTCAGTATCCTACTATTTGACAGTATTCATGGAAATTAAAAATAATTTGCCAAGTATTTTCCTCTTTTTAGGGAATGACAAACGTTTTCTTACAATCTTAAACGTACTTGGGGTGACTGAGTTCCCCGTGGGACCATTTTGTTCCAAAATATTTTCTTTGAGAAGGCTACATTTTTTCAACGACTTAGTGATTTTGGTAACTCAGTAGAACAACTCATTATGGGTTATTAATGAAAATGAACATAATCTAAGGATATATTCCCGCAGATTGGGATCTGTGTGATAATTATTGGATGAAGTTGAAACTCTTCAAGCAAGGGAATAACCTTTTGAAATAATAGGTATTAATTATGATAGCAAAATTACATTTGAGAAACGTGATGAAAATCAAAACTTTGAGTTGAAAGGAAAGGTGTATAATGCTACCTAAACAAATTCATTAAGAGAAAGATATTAAGCCACAAGTGTGCCACAAGACACACTGTACCCTGTCAAAAGATGTAAGCAAGAAAAAGCTCAGCATGATATTTGTCGATCATCGAAGGACATTAAAGCTACAATAACTTGAACCAAGTATGACAGTTTGTTCCTGAAAATATCATTCCTGTAGTATTAACGAATATTGTCTGTGATTTGCGTGTTTTATTAAAGTCACGCACACTTGAAACATTTTATTTTAGTTTGAATTTTTTCTCAAATCTTCATCATCATCATCAAAAAAAATTGACATTTTTTAAAATTAAGTAAATATACTTTCTCTTATTTAAATTATTCACTGGGGTTACAATTTTTATGGCGTACAAAAAATAATTATAAAGAAAAATGATTGGGGTACTTCAATCACTCGCTCGATCACTTATGTTATTATAGAGAATGTGCCATCTGCCAGAATAACACAAAAAATTAGATTGAAACTTACGGGTGGGTATTATACGCCGAATGTAAAAATGACCGCTTCAAAACTAAAAAAAAAAGAGGTGGAGTATAAAAAATTAGACTTTTACGAGACATCGGAATACTGTTTACTTAAAAGATATATAACAAACCTAATGAGATTAATGGGTTGTACATTTCTAGAAGTATAAAAAAGTTTTCCTTAATCTTAATCGTAGGATTATACCTTGGATAAATGATTTTAAAATATAATAGCATTGCACACGCACATTTCAGGTTCCTTCGTAAAAAAAGGAATGCGTGTTATACGGAGAATGTTCCGAAAAATTATTAAAATGTAGCTTGAAAGAATGAGAGCGCGTTATGTGCGGTATTTTACGGTAAATTTTTCCAAAAAGTACTATTTACAAAGAAATTTAAAAAGAATAAAGACACAGAAACGTTATAAAAACCAGTTTTTCCATGCATAATAACTTTAAGAAAAGTTCAGTATTTTCTGCTATTGTAATTCAAAATGACGATGGGTGTAGGTATTATATAATAATGTAAAACTGCGGATATATATATATAGAGAGAGAGAGCATAACTATTTTGCTATTAAAAAAATTATTACCAAAACAGAGAAATTGGAAGAAGCATTAATTTTCTATTTTTAAATTTAAAAATTATGTATTTCTTTTTAACAATGGATGTAGATTTTTTTACGATAAACATGTACCGTATTTATTCGAATCTAAGTCTACATCAATTCTAAGCCTCACCTCGAATTCTCAACATGCTTTTGTAAAGAAAATGTTTTCATGGATTCTAAGATGTACCGTAATTCTCTACAAGACTTGAGAAAAATTAAAAATCGTGTAAAAGTTTCATCCATACCAGGTACTTAATAAATAAAAAGAAAATATGCTTTAAAAATCTCGATTCGAAATTAATGAACGGCCTATTTTGCCTTGCATTGCAGCATTTGTATTATAACTATAATAATGCTTTATATCAATGATTCCAAAACTGTGGGGAGCGCCCCTTTAAGGGGACATGATAACCTTACGTGGGGGTATGAGCATATCAAGAAGTCGAAAATAAAATATTTTTTTTTAAAATTAAAATTAAAAAAATTATTTATTTAAAATATATATTACTTAAAAGTAACATATACAAAATTTAATACTTACCTTGATTATTTATACGGTGCATACTTAATGCAGTATTGTAAGTTTTGCGTCAAAGTACATTATTATTACATTCATTACATTGATATTGTATAGAGGGTCGATGGAAATTATGGTTGAAAATTGGGTCTCAAATACTGGAAGTTTCAGTAGCACTACTTTAGATTGAACTTCAGGTACAACTTGAGCCACATTCATCAACTTCAGGATATTTTCCTTTCTTTGGTCAGGTGAAAGTCTTTGTCGAAGGTTTACGAGCGAATATTATTTTAC
Source organism: Trichonephila inaurata madagascariensis (assembly GCA_019973955.1). Classification (NCBI taxonomy): domain Eukaryota; kingdom Metazoa; phylum Arthropoda; class Arachnida; order Araneae; family Nephilidae; genus Trichonephila; species Trichonephila inaurata. Next base: position 278,399 of record BMAV01006712.1, read on the forward strand.
GTTGTTCACACCATTAACGTATATTTGTTTCATCCGTATCAAATTTTCTAGCCACTGATGAGATTCCCTTTTTCTTTGTATATAAAATCACCTTGTTTCTCATGCTTTCGTCATGGTGAGCTCATCTTGATGCCATTACCGATATATGTGATGTATAGGTGATAAAAAAAAAATGTAAATACTAAAAATATTTCCTAAATACGAGCATACAGTCATCGATGCTAGTTGCCAGAATGGATGACATTTTTTTTAAAAGTAATAGAAACTAAATTTCTCCAACTAACGGGGTTTTTTGTCTTCTATTCTAAGCCTTACCCGATTTTCAGTACCAATGACACTGGAAACATAGCGCATCTTAGATTGGAGTAAATACGATATTTAAATAAGGTTTTGACTTCAACCGCTCTGTACTCTGAATTAAAATGTGCATGTTACCATTAAAGTGTATAATTCATTTATTTCATAGAATTACTTGGTATTTCATGAAATAACTAGACAAATCAGATAAGTACTTAACAGATGAAATAGTTTAAACTTCACCTAGTTATTTTATGAAATAACTAATGATGAACCGTTAAACTGAAAAATATAAATAAGTTAGTTTCTTTACTAATGATGACCTACTCTTGTCAGGGAAGGGCTTACACACTAAAGTATTAATCCCAATGTTAATCCTATTGTGACATTTTTTGAAAGGATTTTGGTTGATATTTGAGGGATCGCGCGGATAGTACTACCTGTTTGGTTAGGAAGTACTAGGACTCGACCCCCCACCCAGGTCCCTCTCCCCTGGACAGCATTTTGCCAATAGCTCAACACCGGAGTCTCTCAGTCCACTTGGACCTGGCTCATTCAATCCGTCCGCCTCCATTGTATATTCTCAGCAAAATTTCTTGCTCATAGGGTCATTCCTTGTATTTTTTTCAACGTTCTAAACTTTAACTTTTTTTTAAAAAAAATCTATAATATCTTGAACTGTATTTGAGCCTCTGCTTTGAAATTTCAACCACTGGTTCCCCTCGGCAAGGCCCATCCATGTACACACTTAGCCCTCTTTTGGTAGGCCCAGGGAGCTCCAGCACTAAAGTATTGTGCTCTCATGTAAGTGGTTCAAAACTGACTGAAAGCAGCTAGAATCGGTTCAAAGAGCATTCGAGTGCCGTATTTAATACTTTAACACGATCAAGTAATCGTTATTCTATAGAATACCTAGTTAAAGCGTAAAATTCAATAATATTATATATTTTAACTGACTTGTGTCTGATTATTTCATGAAATACCTAGTTATTCTAAAAATAACGCATTTCCCTTTTCAACGGTAACAAGTATATTATATACTGTGAATTTAAAATTGGAATAACTACACAAAATGCAATGTATGATCAAAGAGTTTTTTTCTTACGACACAAACAAACGCACGAACGACCAGATATGAATAGATAGAGAGAGACATGAGTAGATATATAGAAAGAGAGAGTGGTTTTGAAAGAAGAGATAAAGAAAGGTAGAGGTAGAGAGAATGACAGAAATTTTTGTATGTGTGATTTAGATATCCATCCATAGAATTAAACATAATTTGTATGTGTGTTTGTGTCACTATTTAAATTAAGTAACTTTTGCACTAAAACGGAAATTTATTTCGTACTTCTCTTATTACGGGAAATAGGACGTTCTCGCTAACGCAAAACAAGCAAAATTTCGATTTCCGCGCGCGAAGGAACATTATTTTTAAAAACAAAAAGACTCCATAAATAAAAAAAAAAAAACATTGTGTCACACAATCTACAAATTTTTCTTATAATATACTACAACATAATTTTTTTAAATGTGTACAATATTTGTAGAGAAATAAGGTTTTGAAAAAGAAAGAAGGGGGCTTTCGTATACATGGTGTTGATTAGGTACCCGCATTTTTCCATTTATAGCATATAAAGATACAAAATATATTGTTTTAGTTACAAAAGTGTACCTTTATTTAAATGGTATAGCTTTTTCTTTTATTGCTTAGAAACTTTCTTTAAAAAATGTGTACCTTGACTTTTTAAAATTTTGATAATAAAGGTTTTATTTTTATTTATTTTTTTTTTTTGGAAAATTGGCAGTAAAAAAATAAATAAATAAAAAACTAACATTTTAGGGACTAAATTAGTAGTTTTAAATGCATTATTGCTATACAAAAGATCATACTAAGTTTCAATAAAATATATAATTGATAGATTTTTCTACGGATATATCTAAAAACTAGAAAAACGTATTTTGAGTAACAAGAAAAAAAAACTGAATAAAATAGTACATCTTACTAAAATTTGATATTTAAAACATTCAAGATTTGTATTGATCACTTCTAAAGCATCTGTTTTCCTTTTATCTTAATTTCAATAGTCCTGTCCTCATTGCTGGCTTTTTGAATTGTCAACTGGGCCTCACAAACTCTAACATTGTCAATTTTTCGAAGGTCTTCACAAGAGCTAATCCCAGGATTTATTTATAGCTCTCTCAATACATTTGTTATTATATGCGCACCTTCATTAAAGCATATCACTGCTTCCACTACACCAATTTGCAACTTTTTTTGTTCAGAAATGTTTTTTCTTGAACTTGATTCCATACACAGTAATCGAAGCTTTCATTTGGGTTCTGGGTACGATAATGTGAACATTTTTTAGCAAAAGCTCTTTTGCTGTTAAGTCTCTAAATATGCGTTTTTAAAGTTATGCATATGTTTTTAAATATATTTTTAATCTTAAAAAAGGAACTGATCCTGTAAGGGATGGTTGTGGGCGTACTTTTCTCCAGATACTAGACTTTTGTTGTAAACGTAACAGCTGTAAATTAAATTTTAAAACTGCAATTATGCTCGCGTATTAAGCTTTACGCTTATACATGTTATACATTTTTTGTCAGCATTAAATTTACTTTTTTAAAGATAAAAATTGAAAAAAAAGTGAAACGAGCCTCTCTTACAGTAGTCGCATATGATGTGTAACATCTGACATGTTATCTTAGTAAATACGCAATAGTAAAATGAATTGGGTACGTGAAAAAAATGAATTGGGTATGATTGGAAATAATTTTCTCTCGAATAATTATATCTTTAATGAAAATTTTATTTAATTAACACAAGGATTAATGCAATTTTTTTTTATCAAAAATAATTATTTTTGATCAATTTGGGGAAAAACGGAGACAATAGACTTATAATAACTAAAATATGACACATATACTTGTGATTTCAAAACAGTTGGAAAACAGCTTCAGAGTAACATTACCACTGTTAGTTGTCCAAACAGTTTGATTTGTGTTCATTCTGAGCTTGAATTCATCATTCAAAAAAGCTATGAGAGGCTCAGATTTTGGAAAACTGAAGTTAAAATCACTGCTCAAAATCATGGGAAGCGAGTGATAGTTTTCTTTAAAAGAGTGGAACCACCTTCGGTACTGGTAAAAGTACAAAATGCAGGAAATATTTAATTTTTTGTACCGTTTGATTTCAAGAAATGTATGCTACCAACGAAGTAATTGTTTCTCCGTTTTCAAATAAGCATTCTGCCGCACATATGTCCCCCAATATCGTTACTAACAATACCTAGTCCACTTGTTTGACGATAAGTAATGTTCATATGAGGAGTCACAACATGCGAGTTTTTCTGTTTGCAACACCAGATGCTCTGCGGCCTGGTCGCTTAAACTGTACACAGCAATCGAAGCTACGTATCGAAATACGTTCGCCATTATCTAACCATGTCTCTGACAACATGAGTAACGAACATTTTTATGAAATAACGTCGTCGAAATCTGTTTGGTGAACCCTTTGACAATTGATGGTAAGGATCGCAAGTTTATCCTGGGTGAAGTCTAGGACTTGCTGGTATGTGCGAAGAGGATTTAGAGTATCATTGGATGGATGGCCAGAGTATCTAGTTCTTCAGAGCTATAACCTCTTATATTTAGGATTTTCAGTGACTGTGACGAATTCACTCTTCCCCTTTGTTAATAAAAAAATAAAAAGTAAAATATACTTATATGAGAGTAAAAAATTAAAATTTAAAACTACTAAAATGCTTTAAGTGCTACAAAAATATCTTCAAAAGCGGTGAAAGGACTGAGAATGAAAACAAATTTCGATCAGCGAGTGGGCGAAGTGAGGCCTGACAAATGGGAATGCAGCTTAGAACTCAGTCGTTGTAGAAATGAGAGAAACATTGAATGATTTAAAATAAGAAAAACAGCTTTTTTAAAAGCTAATAAAAATAAAAGAATAAAAATAGGAAATAACGTGTAAATTAAAACTTGATATGGATAAATAATTTTCCAGGGAAAATTAGTGATTTAAAGTAAATTGGAAAATAGCGAGTTAATGGGAACCGAACCTAGAGCGAATTATTTTAAATCAGCTAATATAACCATTAGGCTACGATGGCTCGGGGGGCCTTATTAGGGGCCTAATTTAAGGTATACAGACGTTTTAAAAGGAACATTTTGGGTCAAATACGCATCTATTTTATTGATTATAATAATATTTTCGCTTTTTAAAGGATATATTACTTTGTCTCTACGTTACATAAAAACCTTATTACGAGAAATTACATGAAATTAGAAAAACCGGAAGTAGGAATTTTATCTACCAGTGACAGACATTTAAATTGTTTAAAACATGTCATGTATTTTAATGACATATTTTGAACCTGATAACTATATTATTTTCTAGGGAAAACACTTAAATAATTCTTTCAGTATGAATAATCTTTGAGACGCAGGTCTTCTCAAACTGTGGGGAAAACCCTATGTGAAGGCGTGAACATATTGAAAAATTAAAAATTAAAGGTTGCTTAAAAATATTAATCTACTGAAAGGAAGCAAAATAAAATACATTCTAAAACAAGAAATAAAATACACATCTTCACTGATATAATATACTTATAAATATATCAGTACTGCTCAATGTATTTAATAATTAATTTATCAATACTAAGTTTTGAAGAAATTTAATAATTTCTAGTGGTTACCATGGGTTTGTCGTATACATAGTTTAATACTTATCTTGAAAATTTGTATGGATTACAATTAAAGTCGGATAATAGCTTTTGTGCGTCAAAGTAAATTATTATTGCATTCAATATATTGTTATTGTATGAAGGGAGCGCTATGGAAAATATAATTGAAACTTGGGTCGTAAATATTTTGAAAGTTTGAGAAGCACTAAGTCATGGACTTTTTTTCATCCATAGCCTCATAAATATGGCATATTTCTTGTTATATTATTTTGATCAGCTCTGAAATTTTTGTGTTTTAATAAAAGAATAAAATTTGAGTACATTCGCTACATAAATGTGTGAGATAAGCCACTTGTAATTTTTAATATGAATAAAAGTTAAACAATTTAATTTATAAACAGCTGTTAAGATATTAATATTTACTAGTTCTGATCTCTAAAAATTCATTTATAATATTTTAGTTTTCTGTTTAAAAAAAGTTATCTCAATGTGTTAGGATAACTTAAAGTATAGTTGACTACCCTAAAATCGTGATTTTTTCCAAATATTGGTAGTTCCTTTTATGATATCATTTTGTAGGGCCCTTATTAGCTTTATAAAAATACAAAGTTTATTATTTTCCTCTTGAACAAAAACGATAAGTGTTTTAGATAAAGAAGATGTCAACACAAGCAAGATTTTATACTTTAAAATGCGTTTAGCTCAACATGGTTTTTTTTTATGGAAAGGCTGAAACGGGGACAGCGATTGCTCAAAAAAAATTTGGAAATTATTAATTGAAATTTTTTGTGTATGCTCTGTATAATAGTATAAGTGTTTTAAACTTCAGATTTATGAATCAATGTTAAATTACAAAATTCACAGTCCCTTATGTGATTATAATCACTGTTTTCTTAAGCAATTTCATATAATAACTAAATAAAGTGCTCTAGCTTTTGTAAAAATTAAAAGACCTCTTATCCTGAAGGTCATTTTGAAAATGAATAGCAAAACAAATCATCAAAATTTAAACTTTGTTCATTAACTTTTTTTCTCAAAATAAACCTCGTTTATGTAATTTTTTTGTCAATTTTTACCCATTTTTTCCCATTTTAGTAATAATTTTTACTGTCACTAACTTAAGCATATTTTTCTCAAAATATAGTTAATAAATCTAAAAACCAATAAAAAATTTCCCATACCTTCATTTTTTTTTTTTTTAAAAAAAATGTCGCAAGTAGTCGGATCCCCTAAACAACATTTTATTATTATTTAAATTTTACGCAGGTTATTATATACCATCAACCACTGACCTTTCCAGAAATATTTTATCAACCCCAATTCCACGTTGGACTTTTCGTTTATAAAACTTTTTTTCCCTAACATATTTATTTTTCAAACTTTTCTTCGCCACTTCATACGAGATATTTTTTATGCTCTTTCATGCCCCATGACATGAAAAGCTCGGCGGAAAGCGGATAAAGAGATGAAATAAAAAAAAAAATTCTACTAGGAAAAACAAATTTTTCGCCAGTATTATATCTGGCGTTTTGTTAATGGGCTGTCCAACTTTGATGGCTTATAATTCCTTTTTCAATTTCTTTTGGTTAAATATTATTCGCTTGGCCTTTTGCTTTGACTTTTATATTCCTTTTGAGATTTCCAATAATATTATACCTTTATATATGGACTCAGCATTTATTTTTACAGGCATTCATTATAACGATATTGCATTTTAGTTTTAAAGAAAGAATGAAATTTATCTTTATTTAAATATATTTTTCATTATAATTATCTCATTTTTTTTAAAAAAAAAAAGAATTAAAATTGCATAAAATATTTATAAATTCAAACTCATAGATGCAACAACCCAAGAGGGCCAGGGTCTACTGTGCCCATGCGAGTATACATGACCATTGGGCGCTGAGGTGTATGAGCAGGTGTTCCGATCAGGTGCCCAGTCTAAAGAGAGACCCTCACTGTTTAAGTCTCTAAGCAAGCTTGGTACTCATTTATCGACCCACTGCAGTAGGGTTGAAAGGATGAGTCGACCTTGCCCAGTCCGGGAATAGAACCGGATCTGTGGTGTGAAAGCGCGAAACGCTACCATTCGACCACTGGGCCTAAATATTAATTAAATACACATGTTTAGCAGAATAGACATTTAATGTAAAATAAAAGTAATTTCAAAAGCTACTTGAACAAATTTAATTTAGTTCCGTCATCTTCCTGTGATTGTAATACAGGAGGTGAGGAAAATGTAGAACACGTGCTCCTTCTGTGTTCCAAGTTTGCCAGAGAAAGAAAAATCCTAAGACTGGCTTTTAAGGGACTTAATATAAATTGGCCTCCAAATTTTCCCCAACTTCTTTCCACCAGAAATGCTTTCAAAAATTTCTGTGAATTTGTTGTAAATATTTGTATTTCTTCTTAACCTCAATATTTTTTTTTTATTTTTTGCTTCCCCTAAAAGTGTGTTTAATACTTACTTCTGTAAGCCCCGTGTGATACTTTGTGGTGCACGGGGATTTTATAATTGTTTTCAATAAAAAAAAATGTAAAAGAAAAAGAAAACATATATATACTATGATAACGTATACTTTATATAAATCTGTCTTTTTTTTCTTTGTTAAGGAAACAAGGTACTCTTTGAAATTTTTATCAAACTTTATGAGTGTAAGTCAATTTTTGTAGGAGTAGCATTTTAAAATACTTTAAAAAATTTTAAATTGTTTCATTAAATATATAAATGGTTAGCATTTTGTAGTAATTGGAGCAGAAAAAAAAATCTGCTTTGCCTAATTCCAACCAAAAAAAATTTCGATAATCGTTAAATTAAAAACTTTCGTATAATTCGTACTATGTCCCCTTGATTTCATTTACATGACCAGCAAAATTTTGATAAGTATTAACTGTTCATTTTAAAGAATAGTTCTATAATTGTAAAGAAATTATTGGAAATTTCTCCTGATGCGTTTTACTGTAATACATTTGTGTGTGAATCCTTACGACTCACTCATTATTTTAATCACCTTGTAAAATACCTTGTAATGGGCAATTTCATGACATAGAAAATTTAGCGTAAAATCTGGCTTATAAAGCACAATTAAAGACAAAAAAAAAGGATCGTTAATTAAGGGTGGATGTTGTAAGTCGAATATATAAACGATAGCTTTAAAAATAACAAAAGTGATGAGCATAAGAAAAAAAAAATCTTCTATATGTATCGAAATATAGTTTTTTTAAAAATAACTAGAAATGAAACACATTATGAACTGAAGAGTTGTAGTTTTAGAAGTAAACTGTATTTTTTAAAAGTCCGGCATAATACTTCAAATAAATGACTTCAAAAAATAAAAGCAATGCATATTAATATTTTAGATTTTTTTCGTAAAATTGGGGGTGCGCATTATACGGCTAATATATCTAAGAACTAAGAAAATAAGCTTGAAAGTATATGTCCATATTATAATACGGATTTTGTGGTAAGTACTTCTTGAAAGTGTTGAAATTCAATGCAAATTGTTCATATTCGGATCTTCATTTTTATGATTTAACTTTTTTAAAAAAATAAATTGCTTACAATTTGAGTACATTTCATTTTGATGAATATATTATAGAAATTGACTCCATTTAATTTCTATTTCATTTTAAAACTTCAATGATTTATTTTCGAAATAATCTGGTTTTAAAAATGTATATATATAACTAAACTAAAATCTACGTGGAATTCTTCTAACTTGTTTCAAAGCCAATTGGAAAACTACTGTTCGTTTTTAAAATGTATACATTAAAAAACAAACACAAACTGGAAAGGTTTTCTAAGCAAGAAAAATAAAAAAAATATCGATCTCTGAACAATAAAGCCTTCAACCAGAAATCACAGAAAGTTCCATTACTTATATCGCCTCCGAAACGAAATCTAACAAACCACTTCCACGCCAGAAAAATGAGTTTAAATTCGAAACTCACTTCGAGCTCCACAGGCGAAAGAACGATCTGAAGGTTTCTGCAAATAGCTGGGGAAATACAAAGTGTACATACTTATGTGTATTTTTTTTTATATTTTTGACCCGAAATCTTATACTGTGCAGTAACTCAATATTGCTAAAGTTTGGAGCAAGAGTTGCAAAAATCAATAAATTTCGATTGCGTCGCGATCTTTCTACCCCTAATAGCTTGGGATTTCTATGTGGTGACTTTTTTTTTTATTCTCACATCGGTGTACTGAGGAGCAGAAAGTTTATTTCGAGCAGAATACTAACAGACTGTTTGGGGGAACATTGTAAGAAAAGTTACGGATTTTAAAGAGTGTAAGATACAAAACATTAACATCTGAAAAGATTGGAAAGGGAAGTTCTATGGTGTTGTATCAATATAATGTGCATATAATATATAAATATATATATATATATAATAGCATTTTTATTATTTTTATGTTTACTTTTGAAAGCCATTTATCGATTGTATGCAACTTCTGTTTAGTTAAGGAATGAAATGAAAGTTTAAATTTTTTCTAATATACAATTTTTAAAGGAATTGAATAATTTGAAATTGCATTTGCAATGAAATCTGGCGTATAATGCACACCTATACTTTCAAGAGGTATTTCTTAGTTTTAAGGTATATTCATCGTATAACGCACACCCTCTTTTTTACAAAAAAATGTGATATGTACGTGTGTGATGCTCTTAATGTCTAGGAGTAATTTATTCTAGGGTTTTTTTTCCAAGTTCTAGAGCAACTAATATATTTCTTGCCCTACAACCGTAAAGGGACATGGTAACCTCTGAACAACTTTTTTTTATTTATGTATTTGAAATTTATATTTTAGCATTTCATATAATGTTCTTATTCTAGAAACTTATACAAGATGAAACGTTTCCCATATTAGTCACACAATTTTAAATATTTAAATTTTTTGAAGAAAATTTAAGAAAATTTTAAAATCCTACTCCTTAGGTAATTTTTATCTTTTGACCTGTGCAATTGTTTTTGTAATATTCTTAAGGAGGTCTTAAGCAACATTATGGATTGAATTCACAATAACTTAATTAATTTTGGAGAAAGAAAAATGTTGATATACATGTTAAAATTCAACGAAAAAGTCAATATCTCATAGATTTTAATTTTATTTTAAAGTATTCAGCTTTCAGTAAAATGGGTCACTAATTTTATTACGTGCTTTATATATAACACACAGAAAAAGAAATTGTAAATAATTGTGGAAGGAGTAGCATTTCGAATGCACCAATGTATCAAAAAACACAAACTGAGAAAAAACACCTTAAAGTTTATAGTTCTGAAAAAATAATTATAATAAGATAAACTTAAAATACAACTTTAAGACACCAGTTACATATTGTTCTTGAAAAAAATTGCGTTTTCATATTTTTTCAACCCATACATTTTAATAAATGGTCAATTTTTAGAGAGTATTAATTGCACAAGAAAATTCAAGAAAAATGTTAATTTTTTTTTCTGTCTCGACAGAAATTTTAGTTTTCTTCTTCACATAATACTGAAGTATTATATTTGTAAGAAAAACATGATAAATAAGATCTGAAATGATGAAATTATTTATATAAAATGCCTTAATTCAAAAATTTTACATGCACATATTTCACAAGTAAAAAAAATAATTATATTATTGTAATGCTTCGGTAATACCCTGCTTTATACATTACATATTCTTTTTTTACACAGTTATCATTTCTCTTTTTAAAAATATATATATATTTTTTTTTATCAAAATGATTTTTTCCCTTTTTTTTTTCTAAAAAGGTGGAGTGGTCATATTGTCTGATTTGTAGATTTACATTTTTCGAATGAAGTTTTATCCAACTTCTATCTTTCCAACATGCATAATTGATATAGCAATTGAAAGATAATAATGCAAGGAATAGAATTAAATAAAAAAAATAATAATAAAAAAAACCACAGTTCATTCATTTTTGGGGGCCCAAGTCTTCTTAAGTTCAAAAGGAATTTCATTTCTTTTAAATAAACATTATTTCTATAAGTAGAATTCATTTTCTTTCAATGTTCGTCTCTTTTCTTTTATTTTTTTTTAGTTTTTAAAGCTTTTATTTTTATACCCGGTGTATAACACGCATCCATAAATTTCAGTCTTTTTTTGCGATAAAAGTACGCGTTATACGCTGGATTTTACGGTAAATAAATGCGTTTAAATATTTACTCAGTAGATCCTATGCAGTTACGTATGAAAAATAAATTTAAAATAAACATTGTTTCGAATTTTGTGTGAAATAGTATAAGTAATTTGAATTTGGATGTGCAAAGGATTTATATTACTCTATGTTATATTTATTTTTATGTTAAAATTATAATATTCACAAGCAATGCCATCCCTTATGTTATAATAGGGATTCAATGGGCAAAGTCTTGGCTATAAAGCCAAGATGGCACCATTTTAAGCTTCCAAGTTGGCGACCATTTTGGGTGAGCTCGAGACCTTATGGATTCTTCTAGAAATTAGTGGATAAATCCACTAACTTCACGATCTATGACTCAGGCGAATTTTTCTCAAATGATCTACCGGGCCTATAAATAGAAATGCTCACCGAAACGAGTTAGTTTTGTTTTTGCAAGAGATTAGTAGACTTGTCTTGTTCGTGATTACCGATTAGCTTGGCTGTGCTTGTGAATTATCTTTTGTATACGTGTATTTTAGACACTGATTTGTTTCTGAGTGCTGTTGAAGGTATGGAGGTCTTAGACTTATTCTGTGAATATTGCTGCTGAATCCTGCACTTCAAGGATTGGAAATTTGACGAAAGATCCGCATCATTTTTAAATAACTGTCTTTTTATTTGCGACTGATTTGCATAAAATCATCGAACTCCGATCAACGTAACAATATACAGGTAAAAACTGCAAGTGCAACAAACTTAAACTGCAAGTGCTCAAGAGGAAATGGTGAGAAACCTGCCAGGAATATTCCAGTGAAATTTGGTATCTACACCTTTTAGAACATGCGGAAATCAAATATGCAAAATAAGTCATCATTTTCACCGGATAGACGGAGCAGTGATTCAATGCTTTTCGACAGCACATATGCAAAATTTAAGCTCATCGAACACTATAAAAACAAGACCACATTGAGTAGTGATGTTGAGTGAGAATTGATTCCAACATTGCAAGTGAGACATTGTTTAGAAACCATGGTATTAATACACAGGACAGAGCATCTTCTCACATCACTTAACCGGTTAAAAATTGCTACATTTTTGGTGCTGACCGAGTCATAAGCAGAGGTTTCGGAAACGCCTACCCCCCCGTTCACCGGACCTTAATCCTTGCATTTTTATTTGTGAGGACATCTGAAAGATATGGTTTATAGATAACAACACGCTTCTGTTTCTGAATTGAAATCTAGCGCGACACGCTAGCTACGTGAGGTGTGTTACAACAGATATTTTAAATGCGATGGTGGCCCATGCTGTTTTACGTTTTCAGCATGTGGTTGCATCTGTGTTGTGACAATTTCTTTGAATAAATAATGGTGTAATTGTTTTCCAAAGCGTCATTATAGATTGTTTAATTTGTGACAAATTTTTATTAAAGTATCCATACAAAAATTTCCTTATTTTAATATATCCAACTACCCTAAAATCGTGAATTTTGTCAAAAATTGCCATTTTTTTATTATTTTGTTTATATGCAAACGTATTAGCTGCATAAAAATACAATGGCTTTTATTTCCCATGCACTAGAACAAAAACTGCGAGTTTTTTTATTAAAAACAGATGCCACAATTTTAAACGAGATGTCAAACTTTGAAATGCGTTTTACACGGAAGGTTTTCCTTTAGAAAATACTCAAACTCTTGGAAAGCGATTGCTAAAACGTTTTAAAATTAATTAACTGAATTTTTTGTATATATATTTTCTGTATAATAGTAGATATGATTTAACCTTTAGATTTATTAATCACTGTTTTATTACAAAATTTACAGTACTTTATGGGAATATATTCTTTGTTTTTCATGTAATAACTAAGATAGTGCTCTTTTTTTTGTAAAAATTGAAATATTTCCTTTCCTTATGGTCATTTCAAAAGTGTTAAGTAACACATCAAAATTGAAAATAATTGAGAAATTGTTAAAAACCTTTTTTTATACATAGGCATATAGCCCGGTTTAAATAACTTTTTTGTCAATTCTTTACCAATTTTTTTTTCCATTTTTAGTAATAATAATTTTTGTCTTCTCTCCTTAATTTTCACATTTATTCTTAAAATCTACCAAATAAATCTAAAAACCACATAAAAATCCCCTTATTCCCTCCCTCCTTTTTTTAAATGATGCAAGTTGTTTGATACCTTAGATATTACATAACGTTGTGACGCATTTATACACTTTTTTACTAATCCTCTTGGGAAATCTTTGGGCTATCGATTCGTGTTATTCTCAACCAACCCTTCAAAAGAAGAGAATCGTGATATTTAAATTAATAGGCGAGGTTTTCTAGCTTCAGAGAGAGAAGGAGAGAAGATATAGTCGACCCAGGTGAGATTGCTACTGAAGGTATAATATTAGAATTAGAATGATTTGATTCTTTTTAGGAGGAATTTTTAAAGTGACGATTGTTCACTAGGATTGATTCGATATTACATTAAATCGGATGACAGGGGTGATCCTTTATTAAGATAAGGATCGAGTTGGATAGTATCCTAATCGTTAGCGTTTTAGTGTCATTGTTCCACTTTCACGGTTAACATGGAGACATTCTCTTACTATTATTAGTTGAAATTGTGTCTGTTCTTTGTGTGTGGAAATAAATAGATTCGTTGGATAATGTCGAGTGTGTCGCCCGCCGGCCCTCTACATCTAGGTGCCGGTGAGAGAGGAGCGAGCCCTTTACAATTTAACTCAGTTGCGCAACATCCCATGAGGGTCAGGGCCTACTGTGCGCAACTCATTGTATGCGACCTTGGGCCCAGAGGTGAATTAGCAGATGTTCCGGTTAGGAGGACAGTCTGACGTGCAATCCCGACTGTTAAGTTCCCAAACAACATTGGTACTTATTTATCGACCCACTGAAGGGATGAAAGACAAAGCATTCTGAGAAAGTTTTGTCAATGGCATTTTCTCAACATGAAAAAATTAATGAAAAACTTCCTAAGTTATATAAATTCATTTTTTTAAACAAAAATTGGTCTTAAAATCAAGCTTAATTAAGTAACTATGAAAACTCAAAACATAATCAAGCAGAAATGATTTTAGCAATAAAAACTGAATGTAGGCCCATAGGAGCTCATGTTTAATTACGTAAGTATGTGCACTTTTTTCTCATAATCTACTAACTTCTTATGGATGAAATTTTTACAGTCGGTTATGTGTACTATCAAAAATATTTTAAGGGAGTATTTTGTATTTTTGTTAAAAAATAAAGTAATCATGAATTTTTTAAAAAATGTCAATTTTTTCCCCTTAAAAAGCCTTATTAAAAAATGTTTGCTGGATATGTCTTGTCCAGTCCATTAAAATGTGTAAACATATTAAAAGTATGCTCAATGAAATATTGTGAGGGTTATATAATCATTAGTTTTTGAGAAAAATGTACGTAAGAGATGAAAAAAAACCAACACATTTTGAGAAAACAGGCTTTAATGTAAAAATTTGTAATTTTGAGTATTTACTTATTTCAGTACTTTCCAGAATCATAGGAAGCACATTTCCTGTACTCTCTGCTCATACAAAAGACTCTTAATTTTCTTTTTTTCATACTTTTTAACAATTCAGCCTTTATTTTGGATCACAAGATACTTTTGTAGGGCCACTCGAATCCTATTTGTATCGGACTTTTTGAAGCATGACACATAGTTATTACCTGGTTCAATACCGCAATGTTTTAAGATCATTAATTCTGCTACATGACTCATATTGAACTAGGCAATAGCCATATTTATCCATAATTTTAATGTTTTTAGTTTCACGAATGTAGATTTTTAAATCACTGACCATACAGTGTTATTAATTAACTCTTTCGGGTTCTGAGTCTTTCCATGAATAAATTTTCTTAATAACATAGAATCGTCTAGATCTATAAATATTGGTTTCATTTAATTCATTGTAGTGCAAAGCATGTATGTACGTGTTTATGATCATAATGACTTTCGTTTAATTCAGCTTCTGCCTTTTGAAACGTGCAAACATGAATTTATACCCTTAGGATGCAATCCAAGTTGAGTGCGCTCGTTTGAAGAAAGAAGATGAAAGTAAGTAGCCCAAACATCAGTTCTCATGCTGTGTTATTTGATATTATTGATCATTGATATTATTTCTAATAGTCATACAATAATATTTTTGAATTTTTTTATATCAAATTGTTGAGGATTCGGTTTCTACTGCTCAGGTTGTTTCTATTACTTAATTTTTCCTCTGTTTTTCTTTCTTTTTTAAGGTACAATAGACGTGGACCTATACACTTTTGGGGATATTCCCATACAGAACATCAAATGGATCCTCAATTATCAGAAACTGATGCATGGGGGAAAAAACAGGTGCTCCTATCATAGCTCGTTTGATTCGCATGAAGGAGTAAATTTTTTTTTAAAAAATAAATAAAAGTATTTCTAATTATAGTATTTTCTTATATCATATTTAATTTTAAACAGAAATATGGGAACTTTTAAAAAATATAAAAAAGTAAAAATCGATAATTTCTTTTAAGAATTCATGTGTTAGACCCTCTTAATAACCATTTCACCACGAAACAGTAGAATTTGATCAAAAACATTTTTAGTTAATTTACTTTAAGAATGAAAAAAAAAAATATTTTAAGTAAACTTGGTACCCTTTGAACAATTTTTTTTTAATTTATGTATTTAAAAATTATATTTTAGCCTTTAATATAAGGATGTTCTAAACAGCTTAAGGGATCGGTTTTACAATAACTTAATTAGTTTGGAAGAAAAGAATAAAATGTGAATATACATGCCAAAAAGAAAAAAAACGAAAAAGCCAAGTTCCCTTACATTTTAATTTTTTTAAAAAAAATATTCCGTTTACAGCAAAATGGATCCCTAATTCTGTTACATACTTTATATATAACACACAAGAAGAAAAAATGAAGGTTATTGGTAAATAAATGTGGAAGGAGTAGCAATTTGAATGCATTAAGGTTTCAAAAATAACAAACTGAGAAAAATCTTTTTAAAGTTTATAATTATGAAAAATGTATAATAAGCTTAAATAAACTTAAAATAACACTTTAAGATTTTAGTTATATATTTTTCTTTTAAATAAAATTGAATTTTAGTACTTTTTCAACCCATATATTTTTATAAATGACCAATTTTTAGAGAGTATTAATTGCACATGAAAATTCAAGAGAAAAAAAAAATTTAAAACATTTTTTTTTTTCTGTCACTACAGACATTTTAGTTTTTTTTGCTTCACATGATATTGAAGTATTATATTTGTAAGAAAAACACATGTGGAATAAGAAGTGAAATTATTAATACAAAATGTCTTAATTCCAAAATTTTACATGCACATATTTCACAAAGAAAAAAAAATTACATTAGTGTAATACTTCGGTAATATCTTGCATTATATATTACAAATTCTTTTTTTTTTATAGTTAGTATTTCTCTTTTTAAAGTAGATTATTTTTATCAAAACGCTTTTTTACTTTTTTTTTCTAAAAAGGGCAGTGGCCGAATGGCTTATTTTATTTTAAAATGAAGTTTTATCCAACTTTGTAGGTTACTGTGTAGTCTTAAGGGAAGAAATGCATCTTTTAGAGCTGGAAGGACACGAGAAATTACATCAATATCATCAGCATAGGCTAAAAGTTGAATCGATTTAGACAATAAAAATATTCACTAGTTTTGATATTTGAGTAATTAATTACTTTCTCAAGTGCAATATTAAAAGACAAGGAAGAATATCCTGGTTAAACACCTCTAAGCATGTCAAAATCTTTTCACAGTGATCCAAAAAATTTTAAGTTACACTTTGTATTTTGTAATTTAAGTCTGGTCAATTTAATGAATTTTGAAGGAATGCCAGTCATTCATTGCATTATGTAAATTGCTTCTATTGACACTAACAAAAGCGGATTTGTAGTCAATAAAGAGATGGCGTGTTTCATGTTAAATTCCATTGTTTTCTCTACAATCTCCCGTAAACAAAAAATTTGGTCTTTAATGGATCTTCGTGCTTGAAAGCCCCATTGAAAAACAACCTATTTGTAAATCAGCATAAGGCAACAGTGTTCGAAATAAAATTCTCGAAAATATTTTATAATTCGATATAAAACTCCATGAAACATTTGCTTTTCATTTTCTTATACAGTAAGACCCCACTTAACGCTGTTTCGGTTTAACGCTTTTTTTATTTGAATTGTGGAATTCCCTGAAATACTGTACGATGCGATGCTTCCCGATATCCGAAGCAGTTTATCTGTGTTTCTTCTTTCCAGCGGTGTTATACGAACGTATTTTTTTCGTTTCAAACATTTGTTAACGTTATTGTAAGTATAAATTTATGTAATATAACGATTGCTATAGTGAGACAAATATTATGATATTTAGTTTTTATCATGGGTGATAATAAAAAACACGAAAATAAAGCAGCAAGAAAAAGCAGGAGCTAATTTGGACAGGAGTTCAAAGGCAAGATCGGGCGTTATGTGAATACCTACCTTATCCTCTTACCAAGGACTTCTCACAGAGTGCAAAAGAAAAACGCAAATTACATTAGGTGCCATCTTGATAAAAAGGCAGACAATTGGAAATGCAGAAGATACTGTATGATCTGAAATGTAAACATACTGACTAAGAATTTTATTTATTTTTACATGTATTTATTATGTTTCTATATTTGTAAGATATACATTTTTGTTTTATTGTTATAAAACACATATTTAATAAATTTGATGGTAAAGTTCCTAACCAATTTTCTACCCATCTTCCCCTAACTCCATTATTTACATGATAGAATAACCTCGTTTATGTCTGTTTCATATTACGCTCTACTTTGACGGAACGTATATCCCGCGTTAAGCGGGGTCTTACTGTATTTATGGGCTGAAATATAACGGATTACAGCACATGTGTGACTGCGTGCGAAGGCGTGTGTATGTTAATTTTTATGCAATTATGGAATGTACATTTGACGAACACGTGCCCCTAAGGCTACAGTTACAAAATTTTGTCCTTAAAGATAACAAATGAATGGTGATTTTATTTTCAGTTTTCCATTATTTTACTCATGTCGCATCTTCTTTTGCTAAAAAAAAAAAAAAAAAAAAATCACAAAAAAAAAAAGACAAACAGTTTTCAATTCCTTTTAAGCGAAAAATTACCCAAGGAGTGTTTCAAGGAGTTTAACCTTTCAAACATCTACACTATCAAATGAAATCATTATAATGGTAAAACAAATTGATGCAGACAGTATTAATGCCTTTAGTCAAGATGATTAAGATATGTTGGTTATCGATGATATCTTAAGTGACAATGATGTTATTAATCTAACTTAGGAAACCTTCACAGCTATGTCGAAGTGATAATGACACAGAAGAATAACCGTCCCCAATCATCACAAAATTGATACCAAGAGTTATTTTTTACTTTGTGCGTGTTCATAAATTACAATAACGCATTTAGAACTGCATTTCTGGATACTGTAAACTGTATAAATTATTAGTAAAATCATTTTTCCAAAGTATGATTCCAGAGTATAGAATGACAGGAAACAAATGGTACTCTGAAGAAAATGCATTGATTTATGATGCCAGATTTATCGAAAAACGGCCTCATTTCTCTGGTAGTAAAAGGGAATTGGAAGTAGTCGAGAAAAATTATAGAATAGTATTAGTTAGCGACAATGGCTGTAAGATGTATATCTGTTTAATTAGTAATTCAATAAAAAAATATATTTTCAAAAAGCTGAGTATATTTTAAGATTTTACATAAATTTCTTTTCAGATTTTGGAATAAATTTCATTAAACTTTGTTAATTTTTAACTCTTTGCAGTTTTAAGATAACTTAAATGTAGTTTTTTCTGTGATTTTATAATTAGCAAACATTGCGGAAAAAATTGAAACATAAGAATAACATAATAGACATATGTAGAGACAGGAGAATTGAGTGTCATGGATAAGCCGGGTAATAAGGAATACTGAGGTTTTTAATCTGTGTGTAGCTGCTGAAGAATAGAAAAACCTTATACTGAAGAAAAACTCACGATGCATTGCAGTAAGAGTTGACCACCTGTTGTTGAAATACCACTCGCTACAAAACAAAATATGTTTTGCGATTTTCAAAAAGTTTTGCTGGTAAATTTTCAAACATTTTAAGTCACTAGTACATATGTGACTTGAACATTAAAGTTAACTATAATGTACACTAAAAGCGCGCGTGAATTGTAGTTTATAATATTATGGTCACTTTTTTTAACTGACAATGTTTTATCCTTCAGCTTACAGGTTCATTTTTCAAGATGACATGTCAGGTATTATGGAATAAGTATTTCATTATAACCGTTCACATTCCATTCTGATGTATCATTTGTAAAAGACTTCATGTCACCAACTAAACAATTAAAAAAGGAAGAAACTGAATGCATTTTCGGTAACGGAAATTTTTTCTAAAATCAGCGATGGAAAATTTGGATTCAATTGCCTTGGTTGTTCTCTATTGTCTCGCCTTAACTCTACTGAACTGTGACATTGTTAATCAATTTGAAACTAAAAAATAACTTTCGTGTATTCTTAAAAATGTTTCTTTTATAGCTAAAAATAACTTAATTTTAAGAAACCTTAATTACTTTTTCAGTGGTTTAAATCTCCTTTTCCATATTACCCACCATTTATCATTTTTCTTTAAAATAATTTTTCACTATAACAAGAAAATATATATTAGTTTTTTGACGTGTAATAATTTCTTACAATCATTTGTAGTGTAACGACCGTACAGTGATACGGCCCACACTCTTCTATACATGTCTAGTTTGATAGATTATAGCAGGTGGCTCTCTTGTGGGCTGGAGACAGTGCATGTGGCCTTAGGGTCATTGTCCATTGTTTGTCATCTGGTCTTCAACCCTAGTATCTCTGTAGTTATAATAGGCAACACAGAGTCTCACTGTGTAACAATTAACGAGATCTGTCTGATTTAGGAGACTGACGCCTCGGAGGAGGCATCAAAGTGAGAATGGTAACGGGGTGAAAAGTGTCCAGATGATCGGACGAGCCTTTTGTCGCTGGTGCATTAGAGAAAGCCCAGAGAGAGCCATAGTTAGGTCAAGAGAAAATTAATGTCATTGTGTTAAAGCTTGGGGTTATCGATATCAATTGTTAAAATTTCTTACTAGCCCTTTTCTGAAATTCACAGTTAGTATAAAAATGTAGAACCACGCACCCTACGCTTTTGCATCAAAGACATTAAATTTCTCTCTAATTATTTTATTCTTATATTTAAAATTATTTTTTTTTACTTTTTAGTTTGATTAACTATAAAAGCGGGCTTTTTGGTTCTTTTTAAAACATTGATTTAGTTTTGTTAATTTTTTTAGTTGAATCTGCAATAAAAGCGCGTTTTTTATATTTTTTTAGACAATCATTTATTTATTGATGAATTAATTTTAAATGCGTCATTCTTTTAGAATCTGGATATCCATTGCCATCCTATCAGTGCGTCGATGCAGCCTGGTTTGCCAAATGAAGGATCAGCCAACGCATCTTTCCCTTTTTCGTATGAAAGACGCTTTATTTTTGTTTGCTGTGTTTGTATTAACCATGAGTGTTTTTGCTTAAGGGTTGTAACTTAATTTGATCTCCAAATATGGAAATGGGGAATCGTTAATCCTGGTGATCCTAAACAGAATAATTGAACAAATTTACTTAATTTTTGTATTTTCATTGGTCCATGACAAGTGTGTAAACTTTCGAATAATCTGACCTTTTAAAGTCACTAAATTATAGTTCAAAGATTCCGTTGCGCAAGTCAAGATAATGAAAGCGTGTTAAAATTGGAGATGCGCGTCTTACGCTAAAATACCTTAAACTCATGAGATTCCGCTTGATATTTTAGGTGCACATTAAATGTCAGATTTTCTGTGCGTATGTGCGTGCATGCTTACACCATAATAACTTGGAACAAAACCGAATAAATATTTCAAGAATTCTCAAAAATTATTGAGTGAGAATCTCAAGAAATAAGTATAAAAACACAAGAAAAATAATAAAGAAAGCAAGTCTACTACTCGAAATCTGAAAGTCTATTGCGTTCTGCAGCGGCAACACCAGCGTTAGTCAACAATGTATTGACCACCGAAGTGTCAGAGGCATGTACTTCCATACCGCAAACTTATTCAGTGCACTTCATGTACGTTTTGCATGCTTGCATTCAAGTTTCTGGCAGTTACACCGGTCAGAAACATACCATCATTTCACATTTGCAGTAGATCTTCTCGTGCATACACAAACCTGTGATTTTGAAACTAGAATCAATTTAAATGTTACCTAGAGAAATATATTGCCGGAGATTCATTAGTCTAAAATAATTTTTTTCTTGGAGTTTAGATTTTTTTTTACTATTATTGCTGTGACGTCTTTGATTGGGGTGAACCCAACACTTCTTTTCACACCAAATTTTATGATTCAGAGCAGATGTCTGAGTGACCAGTGCAGGTGGCCGTGCGATCATTGTTTATAGTTTGGCCTCGGAGAAGAACCGACCCTCAGACCGGCAGTCATAATAGTCAATGGAGTACCTGAACAAATTGACAATAGGAGAAGCCGGTACAAGAAGCACACTGTCGCCTTGGTATATATGTCAAGAGAATGGCTTTAAGAAACAAAGGGGTGTGATGGACAAGTGTGTCTAGATGTTGGACGAGAATCCTGGCGTCATTAGATTCCATACGGCCCGGGAGTGTATTTGTGTGTTCCGCACGAATAGGACTGGGGAGGTCGAGGGCAGACATTTGTGGCCTGCCAATCGAGAGGCGTAGTGTGGACCCGCCCTGGTGTTAAAAAGGGGTTTTTTAGGAGAGCCCAGAAAAAAAGAGAGACGTGGACAGAGGAGGAGAGCCCTGGAAAGAGAGACTTGGAGAGAGCGGAGCCGATCCGAAATCGAAGCTAGAAGGAATTTATTTCTTCGGACAGAGGAAAGAGAAGGAACGCCGGTGGCGTTGTGGGAGTTATCGAAACAACTTCTGGGAAATAAAGGCAAGTGCTCTTCGGACAAGCAGTGCTGCGAAGTGATCTATTCATCCTGTGGAATAGACTGAATGCACCGACCTGGCACAGAGACTTTGCTTTATTGCATCAATGATAATTAATTTGATGTGAAAATAATTTTTTTTTTCTTTTATATCTACATTTGGCTATGACGTTACTTCAACGATATCTGTCCACGACGTTACATTATATATACGGCAAGTCTTCAGTGTCACAATGATTAAAATTTTCGCGACCATGACCACTCAATTATCAGGGCTATACAGAATGAAAAAATCAAAAACAAATACAAAAGTCGATTTTAGATTAAGCATTCTTTTTCGCTTTTTCTGTGTATTTCATTAAACGTTTGTATTTCAGAAAATATTTAAAAGAATTCCTCTTCATTTTTAAGTACGAAATGTAACAATGGCTAAAACCGTTTGAATGCGACAAAAATGTGAATGACGGTAAACTATTACTATTGAATTTTATTTTCTTTTCTCAAGATTTGATAAACTTTCCCAAAAATAATAACATTTTTCTATGTATACATAAAAGCAAAAGAAATTATCCTCGAATTAAGTTCTATGCTAGCAAAACGCATATATATATTTAT
>BMAV01006713.1:0-47049 GCA_019973955.1 Trichonephila inaurata madagascariensis
CAACCAGTTGAAATAATTTCGGCGTATGTTCTTAAAATTTCTCCCTTCTGTTGTCATAAACATGGATAAACCGACTTGGTTATGCGTTTCAAAAATTCTAGTTGAGCCTCTGTACAGAGGTTGAAGTTATACGGACAAAATATTAATCCCAAATAGAAATTTTTTCCGGAAAACATTTGAAAAAAAGGGTTTATTTCTAAGTTAATTTTTGCCAAAATATGTACTTAAATAATTTTTATTTAATACTATTCTAAAATTTTATAATACATTGTCTAATCTAAGTGACGCTAAATATCATAAATATTATCCATTTACACTTTTTAAAATCACGTTCCGGAAACGTAGATAGTACCTTAAAATGAATCGATAACTGTACGATATTGTACATTTTCTTTGGTTATTAAATATATTGTTAAAATTTAAATTTGGGTTTTACGAAACAAGTTCACATTATTTCAACCTAAATCCAGGGATGATTTGGAATAATGTTCGTATTTGATTTTCATATCATTTTAAAAATATATTGTAAAGGGGATTTGTGGTAATTAAGAAAAATTTATTTCTACTCGTTATAAATTTATACTGTTATTACGTTTTAATATAAATTGTTTTCACATTTACTTGACGAAGCTGTATATTTTGAAAATGTTTAAAACTATCAAAACCTTTAATGTAACTACGTTCGGAACCGTGATTTTGAAAAAGCGTATAAATGGATAATATTTATGACTTGAGTGTCACTTAGATTAGAAAATGTATTTAAAATTGTTTTAAGAATATTATAACAATAAAATATTATTTAAATACAATATTTTGACAAAAAATGAACATAGAATGATCGATTTTCAAAATATTCTCCTTTGTGAAACATGCTTATATTATAATAATATTTTTCTAGTATGTAGCTCAGATCTCTCCACAGAGGCTCAAATAGAATGTATGAAATTTATAACTTAGAAGTGGGTTTATCTCTATTTTACGACAACAGAGGGGAGCCATTTTAAGAGAAAAACAACGATAATTATTTCAATTGGTTGTAACTCTGAAAATAATGTGAATTTTTCAAAGATCCTAGTTCAGACTCTCTGGAGAAGTCTTTACTTTATATAAGCGCCCGCGCGCGAAATATTATTATTTCAGAAGTATTTTTTATAAAAGGAGAACATTTTGAAAAAAGATAATTGTAAGTTAATTTTTTGCAAAAATTTTATATTTAAATAATTTTCTTTTGTCAAAATATCCTTAAAACCATTTTATACATATATTCTAATCTAAATGACAGTAAATATCATGAAAATTATCCATTTATGCACTTTTTGAAAATCACGCTTCCGAACGTAGTCGGGTACCTTAATTCCATTTTCAGCTCTTTAAGTAGTTTTATGGCTGAATGGGCCTTGAATGTATTTTTTTACAGAAAGGCTTTGTTGAATTTATCTTAACTGGAACAATAATTACAATTTATCAGGAAAAGTATTCTATAAATATAATGTAAATGAATCCATTACAATTTTAAGTAATTTTTAAGCCTATTAATAGTAACTGGTGGAATACTCTTAATGATAATCCTGTAAATTCTCAAAATATCGCTTGAAATATTTCTAAATGTACTCGAAAATTACTTTTAAGGTATCCGACTACGTTCGGAACCGTGATTTTGCAAAAGTGTTTAAATGGATAATATTTATGATATTTAGTGTCACTTATATTAGAAAATGTATATAAAATTGTTTTAAGAATAGTGTTAAAATAAAAATTATTTAAGTAAAATATTTTGACAAAATTAACTAGAATACTTTTTTCCAAATGTCTCCTTTGTAAATAAGCTTTTATGTATTAATATTTTGCCTGTATATAGCTCAGATCTCTGTACAGAGGCTCAACTAGAATTTTTGAAACGCATAACTTGGAAGTCGGTTTATCCATGTTTTACGAAAACAGAAGGGAGGAATTTTAAGAAAATACGCCGATAATTATTTCAAATGGTTGTAACTCTGAAAATAATGTGAATTTTTCTAAAATCATAGTTGAGCCTCTGAACAAAGGTCTGAGCTATATACAGGCAAAATATTAATACAATAGAAGCATTTTTTACAAAAGGAGAACATTTGGAATAAAGGTTATTCTAAGTTAGTTTTTTGCCAAAATATTGTATTTAAATAATTTTGTTTGTCATTAATGTCTTAAAAAATTTTATATATGTATTCTATTCTAAGTGACACTAAATATCATGAAAATTATACATTTATGCGCTTTTTTAAAATCATGGTTCCGAACGTAGTCGTATATCTTAATGGATTTAAGGAGAATTGATTCTCTTATTTCGTGTAATTACCAAGTATAGATTTATGTAATAAGCCTCAGTTCATACTAATCTGTACGCTATCAAGTTTATTTTGAATGAGCGGAAAGCGACAGATTAATGATAATTAGGCTCAATTAAATTTAACTAGTAGTGACTAACACTAATTAATACGATAGTTACATTTAATTTGATTTAACTAGCGACAATTATCATTAGTTCACTCAACTGTCGTATTTATTTAACTAAATTTTCACAGTAAATGAATGTCTTTAGTCTGTACAGAGGTGATGATTAATCGCATTTAAAGGAAATATATTCTTACTATTCGGTACTGGAGGTCTGATGTACTGTATTTCGTGATTGTTTTGTAACATTGACTTTAGAAGATAACACTGTAACCCAGAGTTTCTCAAAATGGGGTGGCACCTAGGGGAATGTGATAATTCTACGAGGGAGGCGAGCATATTGAAAAGTCGAAAACAAAATATTTTTAAAAAGTATTAATTTACTGAAAGTAAACAAACAAAATTCCTTCTGACATAAAAAATAAAATTAACATTTACGCCGATATAATACAAATATAAATGTATCAGCTCTGCGCAATGTATTTTATATTTAATTTAACAATTCAAGTTAAGAAAAAGTTTAATTACCAGTGACCCCATGGCTTGTAATATATAAAATTATTTAAAAAAATCAACACTTATCTTAATAATTTTTGGTTTTATAAATAATCTCTTAACTGCTGATGAAAAGTTGCGTGATTTGCTCCCAAATGCCTCCGTTTTCCAAGTAGAAACAATGTATGATGTACGGAAGGGTGGGAGGAGAAAATGAATAAGTAAAAAAAAAGTTTCTGATTTAAGTGAGCCCTTTGCAAACACTGTCAAGGCCCTTTTATTGCATTCCAAAGTCTTCTGATTAATTGTATGAATAGCAGTGCACAGAAAAGACCGTTTTCCAGAAAGGCGTATATTACATCCGGGGCAATTAAAATCACCAAAAAACTTCACATTGGGATGCATAAGCTTCATTTGTGCCATTTAAAGTTAGAGATATTCACAAAAAAGAGATCACAACAAAATATTAAGCCAATTTATTTGAATAATAATTACCAAAATAAATTAACTATGCAAAATTCTTTACTAATCTGGAACCTAATTATGTATGGGAACCAACTCTAACAAATAAGAATTATAATATATATATAATTAATACATATAATCTCTAAGCGTTAGATTTGTAGTAACGGAATCCAATTCAGACAGATGCGCTTTGAATATCTTCTAGTAAAGTTACTGTAATCACAGTAATGCTTCGAGAATCCAATCTACTTTATACTCGTGCATCATATTTAACAATTTTTCTTCTTTATTAGCTACACTTTATTTAAATAATAATAGTCATTTGTATTCACCATAATTATTTTACAAGGTTTGATTCCAATATCAAACACCATTGTAAATCTTCCCAAACTGTTAGTTATGAGAGGGCTTGGGAATGCTCTACTATTTATTAGGTTGGGAAAAAAATCTTTTTTTTTGCATAAAGTTCAAGACTTTATTTAAAATGTTCGAGTTGTCTGATTTAGGTTAAATATGTACCGTTTTATTGCATAATTTGTTGCCATTGTAAAGGTAGCTTTATAACGCCTCTATCACAGAAGTCTCCTCCTTATTGGCAAAAACATTTTAAATCGATTTTCACAATTCCATTGATTCCAATATCTTATCACTGAAGAAGTTTTGCAATGCAAAAAAAGGTGGAAATCCGGTGCCAGGTTGGGGATTTTGGGTGGACGTTAAAACTTCCCAACCAAGCCCCCGGGCCCTTCTGGTGAGTCCCCCGGTCGTGTGTGGCCTGGGTCCATGAAACACAACCCTTTTTCTGTTCCAACGGGCCGTTTCTAAAAATCCTGGCTTCAAATGGTCCCGTTTCGATTAAAGATCTGAATTTGTTTTGGCCGTAGGGAAGCAGCTCATAAAAATTATTCCTTTCCCAGCCCCCTTCAAATACAGGTAGAACTTTCCTGGTTTTATGCCCTGGTTTGGCCACCTTTGAGCTACTTCACCGCGTTTTGACCACGATCGTTTTTTAAAATACTGTCGTATGTGACCCATTTCCTTTTCCCTAGTCACCATCCGTTTAAGAAATGGGTGGGTTTTTCATTTGACCCTGGTTTCCCGGGATGGAATGGATTCATCATGTTTTTGTGTTATGGTGTGGCACAAACATCGGCTTCTTTGAATCCGATTTGCTCAAATAGTTTAAAACTGTTTCTGGTTGACCCCTTAACTCCTGGAGAGTACACTACAACATGCCAGTCAACTTCGATTATTTCTGTGATTTTATCGACATTTTCGACTGGGGGCCTCTCGGAAAAGGTGCATCTTTAACATCAAAAAGCCTGAACGGAAATTTCAAACCAAAAATTTCATAATTACTTTATAGTTTCGGCATCATACACCATGAAAATTTCCCCCGCCGTTTCATTTTGCCTTTACAAAAAAAACGAAAATGTACCAATTTTTTTTTTGTTGTATGACTTCCATTTTAAAACCCCGTAACTCCAACGAAAGGACCAAACAAAAAAAAGCAAAAATTTTTTTTTTGAACTATAATCTTGACAACGGCGTAAATTTGAAATTGCTTGATTGATACTTCAGGAGATATGGACATTACAGCCGTCTACAGAAAAAATAATGGATTTCTTTTTCCTCAACCTAATATTAATATATTACAATGTTGCCTTTTTTTTTTTTAAGGCTACGTTGATGAAAAACCCCTCAATTAATCCCGCACACCTTCAACCCCAAGTAAAGTACAAAATCTTTTAAAAGCAATTAATCATCCCTCTAAATTAAATAAATAAATAAATAAATTGACATTTTCTATTATAAGTTGAATTAAACCCGAAAGTAAGTGAACTAATGAAAATTATGGATGGTTAAATAAGATTAAATGTGATCATATTAATAAATAATGTTAGTTTCTGCTAGTTAAATCGAACTAAACATGATAATCACATGAAATATTGTGTCGTTTTCCGTTAAGCCAAAGCAAACTTCATCAGTTAATAGATTAATAAGCATAGAGACTTATTATATAAAATTAAACGATATGTACACGAATTAAGAGGGAGGGGAGATTACTACTTAAATCCATTTAAACATGACTTTTGGTTGTTCATTAAAAATTTATATATAATTGTCACATAAATTTGTGGTTTTAATCTTTGAATCAATTAAAGTATGATCCTCGCAAGTATTGAGAACGTTTTTTCTGTTAAGGATGATTTCCCGGAACCTTGATTTAAAATTTAAATGGATAATATTTAGATTTTTAGTGCCCTTAGTTTAAAAAAATGTATATAAAATTGTTTTAAGAATATATTCAAAAAAAAATTATTTAAAAAAATTTTTTTGAAAAAAAAATGAACATAGAATGCCCCTTTTTAAAATATTCATTTTGAAAAATTTTATTTTTTTTGCCTGTATATAGCTCAGATTTCTGACAAGGTTCAACTAGAACTTTTGAAATATATATCTTAGAAGGGGGTTTATCCATGTTTTACACAACAGGGGGAGAAATTTTAAAAAAAAAAACGCCGATTTATTTCAATGATTTGAAACCAAAAATAATAAAATTTTCAAAAAAGTTGAGCCTCTTTACAGAGGTCTGAGCTATATGCGGGGAAAATATTATTATAATAGAAGCATTTTTCACAAGGAGAACATTTTGAAAATAGATTATTTTTTAAGTTAATTTTTGCCGAGATATGTATTTAAATTTTTTTTTTCAAAATGTCCTTAAAAAAATTTTATAATGATTTTAATCTAAGTGACACTTAAATGAAAAAATTTCCAAAGCTCTTTTTTTAAAAACCGGGTTCAACGTATTGATACCCAAATCAACTTACGAAAAAATATGGAATTATCGAGGTTTCTGTTTATTACAATTTGAAATTGAACGGGGTAACAGGTTTTTGTCTTTTTAAACTTCACGAGTTTTTAATGTTGAAACTATGAATATTAAGGTGAACTTCTCACTACTTTTGAATTACTTTGAAATCATTCATCATTTGAAATTATGGGGTCCCAAAAAATTTACAATGTGCTCATGTCGTATTAGTAATTCTAATCGCAGTTCAATTTCTTTAACAAAAAAAAAAAAAAAGAGAGAGAGAGAAACTGTAAAATTTTAAGGTTGAATTTTACAATTTCTTATGACACTAAATTTTCTTTCAAAAAGGGGGACGAGTGAAATTTGTAAAAATATTTCATTAGTTTTATGAATGAGTTATATGTATGAACATCAAATAAGAGAATTTTAATGTCTTTAAAGTAAATTTTACGATGATTTGGATAACACATATATTAACTAAAACATTTAAATAACATGCGTGCATTCTCTAAAGGCATTAAATTGAATGTTTATAAAATTGTTTGTAACATTTTTATTGATTGGGATATTTTTAACCCTTTGCGGGCGTGGCTATAGGTCACATATTAAAATTTTTCCCCCTGGGGTGTTGGTTTTTGTCTATCCATATGGTTAATTAAAGCTAAAATAAATAAACTACGATCAGCAAGATTTTTTTTTTTTTTGCATTTCATGTCCTCTGTTGGGTAGTTAAAACAGTTTGTCTCGGTGTAAATCCACAAATTTTTTTTTGATTACTATAATTAAAATTTCTGACTTTAAAAAAAATTTGAAATGTTTAAGTATACCTTTTCTCATCTGAATAAATTTAAGCTAATGCCAATTAAAAAAAAAAGGTTTTTATTTGGGTTTTTCAGAAAGTTTTTATATGTGGATAGAGGATCTATCCACTCCCCTATAGAACAAAAAAATGATCTTGAAATTTTCGCTCTTCCTCTTCGAGAAAAACCCCCTTATAAATCCCGGGGGGTTGTTGGGGAAATATAAAAAAAAAATTTTGCTTACAATATGTAGTAAGATTTTTGGGTTCGAAAATCTTTCATATTTTTTTTTGGTACCACTGTACCTTCAAGAAATTTGGGGCCCAACTTGTTTTGAAGGTTCCCAAAGCGAATATTTATAAAATTTTTAAAAATAAAAATTTAAATCCCAAAAAATATTACTTTTTTTTAACTTTTTTTTAAAAAATTATATAATTCAAAAAATTAGGATAACTCCAATTTAAATTTATATTTGTAAGTATTGTATGTTGGACAATTTTTATTTTATTTTATTGCATTATATTTAATTTTAAATTTTTTATTGAAAAAGTTAAAAAGCATAAATGTAATTTTTTATAAAAAATTTATTGTGATATGATTCATTACTTCTGTTCTGAAAAGTAAGTTAAATATCTTAATTGCGCAGTGGCTATAACGTCTAGCCACCACCCTCAATTAGATATTTTTTTTAACTAAATAATGTTTATAGAGGATGAGAACGTTACATTTATCAAGTACTTTATCACAGAAAATTGTATGTTAGCCGTGTTCCCGTTAAAGGGTTAATTAAGAAGTTACAGCATTTATATACTTCTAGAAAACACTTTTGGACATCTTCTATAAAGCAAAATATCCGCGCAATATTCCACGAAAAATTCTTTTAAAATTACACTTTAACTATCTAATAATTATAATATAGTATTCTTATACTTTTAATATGTGTGTCTTATGACAAAGGTGGTGAACCTTTACGGATCAACATGCCATTTCTTGTAAAGAAATGTTTAATGAGATATACACGTGCCGTCAAATAATTTTGACTTGTGATTATTGGGAAAATAACAAATAATAAATATTAACAACTTAGAACTCATCATTTACTACGAAAAAAAACAACATTTTGCACAGTATACAAATGATTTAGTGTACAAGTATACAAATGACATATAATTCAAATTTAAGTAACATTAGTGTAACTTCTCTTGTTGCGCATTTGGGGGCAAAAACTTTGGGAAAAAGGCCCCCCTTTTTCTTTGATTTTCTGCGTGACTAGAAGTGTACATTTTCAAAAGGAACAACATGTTTATTTCTTAATATGTCTTTTTTAAGAACTGAACTTAAAAATTTTTAAAAGATTGTATAATGATTATATACGTGAGAAACTACGATGAACAAACGCACACATACAAGTAATACCGAATTAACCCTCGGACCACTATCAATACAACCCGCCTAATCTCAATTTTTAAAATTTAAAGCGTCCTAAATTAAAAAGAAAAACCTACCTTAATCCCAAACGTAGCTGATTCAGGGGTAGATCTTTTCGCAGTGAATGGTATGCACCTTTACCTAATGGCTTTATCTTCGGTAAATCTGTTGGGGCCTTTCCTTGTATCAATCTCTCACATAAACCCTTCCTCAAATTGCCTTTTCCACTGAAACTTCTGTTATTTAAAAGCTATCTAATTTGCATTTAATCTTAACGTTTCACTTCTTGGGTTTTGGTTGGAAAAGAGTTGTCATTAATCTTGGCCCCCAAAAGAACCCAAAGGACATGTTAAAGAAAGGACGCGTGAGTCCGACAAAAACTTATATTAGGATTGTTAGATGCTCTGGCTTAATTTGGATTTTGTGGGTTCAGTATCAAAATTCGCTGAAGGCTTCTTTTCTTAGCCCCTTAATACTCTACACGATTTTTTGCTTACGCTTGTTGGGGACCGTATCTTAGATACGGTGGTAGCTAACATAGCTTATTAACATATAGCAGAATGCATGCCGAATTGGAGTCATCTGCCAAACGGTTTCTAAACAATTAATTACCTTTGCTCCGGTTCACTTTTGTTACAAAAAGATTTGTAATTTGTTTCAAAATGCCATTTTGCAGAAAATATCCTACATACCATTGTTTCAGAACATAACACATACACACACCATTTTTGTCGTATTTACTAATTATGCCATATTTCTCCGTCCACCAAGTTTTAAATTCTTTGTTACACATACTATATTGCATTTTTCGTTTGTCTTTCAGCTACACTAGCCTTGTTAAATAACAGTTAAAATCATAAATATAGCACAAATAAACTTTAAAATACAGTTGCGCAAATGAAATCGACTATGCGATACGTAGACAAACTTTGCATCATTAGCAATTGTAGTCCACGACTTAAATAGGTAAGACAGTGCTTCTCAAACTTTCGATTCTTGCGACCCAATTTTCAGTCATAATTTTCATCGCGCCCCCCTTTCTCCATACAATAACAATATATTGAATTCAGTAATACTATGATTTGATGCTAAAGCTACAATACGACTTTAACCTCATAAGTCCCACCGACGTATATAAACGTCTTGGTCAGTCAATGTATTAATTAGTCCAGATGTATATATACATCTTTCCGAAGTACGATCTTTTCTGTGAACTTCTATCCATAGAATTATTCCGAAAGCTTTGTAATGCAATAAAATTAACTTGACAGTGTTTGCGAAGGATTTACGTATTCCTCTAGGAAGGATTTTATTCCTCCTTTATCCCCCACCTCCTCCAATACATCTCATACGCGCGCCTATGCGAAAAAACAGTGGCATTGGGGAGTGAACCGTATAACTTTTAATCTCGGCAGTTAAGGGATTCATTATAAACCGTACAAATTATCAAGATAAGTGTTAATTTTTGTATATAATTGTATATATGACCAGCCCACATGGAGTCACTGGTAATTATTAAACTTGCTCTTAACTTAATATTGTTCAATTATTTATAAAATACATTGTGAAGTACTGATACATTTATAAATATATTATATTAGTATAAATGTGTATTTTATTTTTTATTATGCCAGAATGTATTTTGTTTGTTTACGTTCAGAAAATTAATAATTTTTTTTAAATAATCTTTTGCTTTCGATATTTTAATATTCTCGCTCCCCCCTTGTACAGTTTTCACGCCCCCTAGGGGGGCGCACCCCACAGTTTGAGAAACGCTGAGGTAAGACAATAACAAACAAGTATGCACCCCGCCGCCCCGCGACCGATCATTCGCGTTTGTTCGTTAATACTTCAAAGTGAACTTCATTATTTTGAACTAAAATGCAAACCTTTTTTATCGGTGGCGTGCCCAAAATATTGAGTCGAGTGCCATCAATGGCACGAGTGCCACTGGTTTTGCCATATCCCTGCCTTTGATGTCCTAATTTAAATTTTAACTGAAAAAAAACAGCAATTTAAAAAAGAGTAAGTTTCAAATTAGTTATCGAATTTCTGCAAAATTTAATCTACACGTCGTTTCGAAAAAACATATTACTAGTTACATTGTTTTTAAGTTCTTATTTATCGCAAATAATTTTTTAAATTGAGAAAAATATCTTACTGCATTATATACTGAGGCCTGCGAGAGAAAAAGTACATTTCATTAATATCCTGAATTATTCCCTAGCATTCTAAATATAGCAGAAGTTTCTCAAGTCGAGTTAAGGGGACAGGGTACGATTTACACTAAAATTTTAATTTAAGGACTTCAAAATTTTTTTTGGTTGCCTCCTATGTGCGTATACTATGTAAAACAGATTTTATGCAAAAAATTTCATAAAAAGCTAACCATTTAATTTTTTAAGGAAAAACTTAAAATTTTTGAAGTGATTTTAAAATGCTACTCCTCCTACAAAAATTTAGATGCATGCATGATATTTGATTTACAAGTACATCAAACCACTTATAACAAAAGTTGGTATGGGTTTTGCGATAACATGATTGGTATTCTTACAATACTTCTTTTTATGAATGTTTATTGAAAATTCCTTAAAAAAAAGTATAAATTCAGAGTTCAATTATTTTTAAAAATTTAAGTATTGCTGTGTGATTCAAAAATGCATATCAACTTTTGTTACATGTACTATTAGCAATAGATGAAAAAATTCAAAGCATTAGGCACAATAGAAAAAAGCCTTAGCATTTTAAATGAAGACAAACTAGTTATTTTATCTTTCTGAGATAAATCCGTTTAAAGTTTTGTTTTGCCATAGGAATGTGAATAAAAACCAACATAAAAGCTATAATAATTCTGCGTTTTTTAAGTTTAGAGCTTTCAAATTTTGAGAGGTTAAAGAAATATGTATAAAGAATAATTAAGGCTAAAAAAATTAGATTTGAATGTTTGACCGATTTTTGTTAATTGAATTGTACCGTGTCCCCTTAACATTTTTATTGCAACTAATACAAATAACAATTCATAGTAATGGCACACACATACACATAAACACAACTAAATCATTTTTTTAAATAGCAAGCAATGAAATACCTGAATCAAACAAAATTATTTTTAAATATTTAATACAAAAAAACAAAAAACATACGTTTCGAAATCCTTTGTTTTCAAAGAATATAATTACAAAGTCTTTAAAAGAGTTTGCCTTGGTAAACTGGATCACACAAGCTGAAATTAATTAAACGTAAAAGGTCACTCATGGTAAGGCTTACACAAAGAAGATTAATTGGGACATTAATGAGAATCTTCCAAATACCTCTTAATCCCTATTCTTAGATGAGGATTTCACGCTTTATTTCCAGTAATGACGTTTTTGCTAATCTTTGAGATATTGATTTTTCCTACTTTAGATTTAATTTTTAAAAGAATAAGGCAATTTTTTGAGAATCTAAAAATACGGAATGTAATGTCATCTATTGTGTTTAAAGATAATTGAAGAATAATTGTTCAAATAACAATTTATATATTTCATTTCAAAATGTAGATAGCATCAAATTGTATTTTCTGTACGGAATTACATCCGGTATCGTGGTTAGTGACGCTGACTGCTATGCCGTTGTGCCTGAGTTTGATTCCCAGACTATGTATGGTGCTGTGTCGAAGCCTATCTCTTCCCCCTATTTGCTATCAGATAACTTGCCCCTTGCCGATAGACGTTGCGAAAATTCCAGGCATTTACCTAATTGCTGGGAAGGAATTTCATAACTGGGTGGTCGAATTTCGGAACCTTTTTTCCGAGCGGACCGGACTGTCAAGAAGAGGCGCCTTAACATTGTGTATTCATTTTCCCGAAATTCGGAAGTGACGGCGCGTCTGAGAACGTACAAATGTGCATCCAGCGTCGGTGCCTCTTGGACTTGTGAACAGGAAACGAGACCGATTTGGCGCGGCAGAAGGGTAAGAGATCAAGGGAGCCTAGATCAAAAGAACCAGACGGATTGAGGCCAACAAAGAGATCAGAGAGGATATAAGAAGGGCGAGAGAGTCCGGACCAGAGACTGGATTTTGAGGGGAGCCGTTTGGACGTTCCTCGAGCGATAAAAAAACAGCTATAACGAGCCCGCGAAGTACAGCGGTCTCCCAGCTTGGAAGATCAGGGAACGGGAGAGAGTGCGAAAGAGTACGGCGAAGTTGGAGCCAGCGAACTCACTCAGACTCGGTGAGGAATTACCGGCAGTGAACCTTTTTACTCACGATTTGAATTAGGACTTTTCTCTAGCGGGCGAAGTTATTTTAAATGAAAGAGACTTGAAATCCTTACGGACCCTTTTAGCTATTGAATTGTAAAGAATATACCATTTTTTTTTTTTGATGATTTTCATTCTGATATAAATAGTTATCCAAGAGCTGTGGAGTTATTACAGTTCCTTTGCAGCATGGGGGTACCTTAAATAGCCGTGGAGTCGTAAGTGATCTCGTGAGGTTGAAAGAAGGGGAAGAGAGGTGGGAGGCCTCTGGCCATTCCAGGGTGTTCTCTCTCTAAATTGGGGTGGAACCGAGTCAAATCGCACTGTCACCTGTATTGGACTCCAAACTACAGATAACGATCTGAGTACATGTAGGCCTTTGCCGCAATGAGTTTCCCGGCTATGATCTGATGTTATTGTCGATGAGGTGGCATAAGTAACAACAGCAATAAATATAATGAAGTAAAAGTTTAAAACATACACACACACAATTTGAACAAAAAATCATTACATCTTATATTAAATGTAAATTGTACAGTAATAGTTTATTGTACTTGATCAAAAATTTAAAAATATTAGAAGTACTAGTTTTAAATAATTTTTCAAGCTTCTCCTAGACAATAACAGCTAAAAAAAATCAACAATGGCGAACTTTACTGCTGTATCCTGAATTTTAAGGATTGTTTTTATACAATAAATTTTCATCGTTCTTAAAGAACTGTATTACTCTTTAGGACTGATAGCATAAAATCTGCGAAGTCCGAACTACGTAACGAAACGATGCATTTCTTAAAATAATATTAGAATTAAAATTGCGCTTAAAGCATGATATTTAACATCCTTTCACATAAGAAGCACACATACAAATATTTTTATTTACTTTTATCCTTTTTATTTATTTCAGTTTCCATTACTTCTGGTTTTTCAAATTTAGTATAAAAAATTCAGTAAGTTAATCCTTGGCTAGAGATATTATGTGAATTCTCTCATATACTTAGTTGTGCCATAAGCTCTGATACAAAAATTTGAAATCGCGCGTGTCTGCTGTAACTCAAACGCAGCAGACGATTTTAAATTTCGTCGTTAAAGATAATCAGTTTTATTTTTCAGAAAAATATAGCCATTTACGCGTGTTGTACTTAAACAGTCACAACTTTAACACAGTAGAATAAACCTCGAACAGAAACGATCAGAAATTATTTCTCATCATCAAAAAAAAAAAAAAAGAAGAGCCCACTACTTTCGGAACCGTGATTTTAAAAAGGAGCATAAATGGATAATTTTCATGATATTTAGTGTCACTTAGATTAGAATACATGTATAGAATTGTTTTAAGGACATTATGACAAAAAACATTTAAATACAATATTTCGGCAAAAAATTAACTTAGAATAACCTTATTTCAAAATGTTCTCCTTTTATGAAAAAATGCTTCTATTATAATAATATTTTGCCTGTATATAGCTCAGATCTCTGTACTGAGGCTCAACTATGATTTTTGAAAAATTCACATTATTTTCAGAGTTACAACCCATTGAAATAATTATCGGCGTTGTTTTCTTAAAATCTCTCCCTCTGTTGTCATAAAACATGGATAAAACCCACTTCTAAGTTATATATTTCAAAAATTCTAGTTGAGCCTCTGTACAGAGGTCTGAGATATATACAGGCAAAATATTATAATAAAATCATTTTTCACAAAAGGAGAACATATTGAAAATGGGTCATTCTATGTTCATTTTTTGTCAAAATATTGTACATAAATAATTTTTTATTGTAACACTATTCTTAAAACAGTTTTATATACATTTTCTAACCTAAGTGACACTAAATATCATAAATATTATCCATTTATACGCTTTTGCAAAATCACGGTTCCGAACGTAGTCGGAAACCTTAATTTTTTTAATTATTCAGTCATCAAAAGGTTATCCATTTACTGAACAAATAAGAGATTTTTAGTAGAGAGGTTGCCAGTTCAGGTGTCCTTTTTGCATGTCCATGGTTCAAAATTACGATGTCAGTCACCTCGTGTACCTTAAAAAGCGATGTAAGCAACTGAATCACTGTGGTAAAGAAAATAATAAATATAACGCTTTTTTACCGGAACTCTCACATTACCATTTTTCTTTTACTTTCTCTACCAATTTCATTGCTTTATTCATAAATTAAATCTGTCACTGCCCCACTACTACCTTTAATGATAAACATTTCTAGCATTAACTGTATAAATTCTAGTTACCATTGCATTTCTTTTAGATATCTGAATAAACTATATATTCTTTTCTAGCAATATTTTGTTGAAAAAAAAAATACTTTCATAATAGCCAGAATCTATAAATCAAAATCTATACCGCCCTTTCTGTGTTTGGGGGTGAATATAAACAGATAGGAATAATTTATCGAATCTACATTAAAAGCTGAGCTTCTTTGAAAGAATAATTTGATTAATATCTCACAGAGTCAAAGTGTTTTATTCACTGTGTTTGTTAGAGAGCCTTATTATTATTACAACTATTTTCCGGATTCACAATGGATAAATTTATCTCGAACTGTTATGATTAATAACACTAAAGAAGTTTAACTTTTTTCAGATTCTATGAAAGATCTTTTCCTTCATGATTAATATTCGTCTCTGTTTTAGTATTAGATTACATTATAAGGGAAAAAATGATGGTCAAATCTGCTCTTTATTCAATAGATCAACTGACTGTGAAATAATGAAAAATTCACCCATATTCAAAGCACAGACTGTGTATATAATAAATACGAGTAATAAATGCTGCAATCTAGTTTTTTCTTTCTTTATGACATAATATGGGAATTAATAACTACATATATTATTAAATGTATTAAAATACATTGACTGTTTGTTCAATAAGTAATAAAACTAATTTTACTGCCGCGAATCCACTAATCGGAATGTTAATTTCTGTGGCATAAGAAAAGTTTGTTGTCAGTATTAACAAAAGCTATCGATAGATGGCGTGTACAGACTCATGATCTTGAGTATCACGTGCTCGAACTGAAGTGTGTTTGCTTGCTCCTACAAGACGCGGCCACTTGTCGAAATCGAAGCAAAAATCAACATCAGAGACCTTTGATACGATACGATATATGATTAAAGACTGAAACAAGAAGGTGATAATATCTTAAAACGCTTCATCACAGCAGAAAAATCTTGGTTGTAACACTGATCCAACCATAAACAACAAACCAGAGAACGGAAACGTCCATCTTCACCTACTTCCAAGAAAGCAGAAACTGTGAAATTGGCTGGTAAAGTTATGATCACATAATTTTTTTGATTATGAAGGAATTGTGTAACAACACGCTGTCGAACTTGGTACTACCATAAACGGCTCGTACTAAGTGAATGTCCTGCGAACAATGGTTTGACCCATTAAAGGAAAACGTCCCTTGCTCCGAAATGGCTTCCTATTGTACTATGATAATGCCCGACCACATATTGCTCGTTGCGTACTGGATGTTTGGCAGCAGAACATCGTAGAGATTTTATACCACACCTTCCATACAGTTCTGATAAAACTCCATGTGATTTCTGTCTGTTTCCTCAACTTAAGAAACCATTACCAGGCAAACGTTTTGCAAGCAGCAAAGTTTGTGTAAAGGCCGCGGAGGCGATTTTGATAAAGCTCTCACAAAATGGACTTTTACATGTTTTTAAGAAGTGGATAGAACGTTGGGATAAATGCTTTACGTGCCACGAAAGTTATTTTGAAAAGAACCATGTAAAGGATGACAATTAAAAGATATTCTCCTTTTTTATAATTTTAGTTTTATTACT
Organism: Trichonephila inaurata madagascariensis; assembly: GCA_019973955.1. Classification (NCBI taxonomy): domain Eukaryota; kingdom Metazoa; phylum Arthropoda; class Arachnida; order Araneae; family Nephilidae; genus Trichonephila; species Trichonephila inaurata. The sequence continues at coordinate 16,487 of BMAV01006713.1, forward strand.
TATTGAACAGCCCACGTATATATTATTTTTTCTGCATGCATTGCTGGGATTATGTGCATAAATAAATTTTTTAAAATTGATCCTATACGCATAAAAGTAAATTGGTTTATGAACTGATATAACATGATAAAAAAGTAAATATACAGTCTTATTTCGATTTAATTAATTCATCGAGACCAAACATTTTGTTCGTTAATTCGGGGTTATCCTTTTTATCGGGGTCCAAACAAAATGCAAATTATTTGTATTTACATTTTGGAAATTCTATAAGCAACTTATATAATTCGCAATTATACACTTCTTATATTCAACACCTAAACATGCTATTAGTGAATTATTTCGTACCAGGTAATTGGAAATTTTAAAATACTGACTAATAGATTTTTAAAAATCCAACTCGAAATAGTTCTTTTTTGACTCGATGCAGAGAAAGAGATACTGCATCACTTACACACCGTTACATAAGATAGAGGTATATGTTTTCACCGTTTCCAAACAAAATAAAACATTAGAAAATGCCACAGTTTTGATCGGAGTTTCATTATCGATTTCTGCATTAGAATCGCTGTTCATTGGCTCTGATAAATCAACAGTTTCCTCAAATTCAGTGACACAGATAAGAAAGGAATTTCTGGTCCTATTTAAGACTCATACGATAGATTACACTCATGACTCATTTGTTAAGGGTAATAATGGTCTTCAACGTGTTTCGTTGACATTTACTGCTTATAAGAAAAGTCATTTTCTGTTCTGGACAGAAAGGATGTCATTTGAAGGAAAAACAATTTTTTTCTAATACAAACTAATAAAAAAAAAATCCGGCTTCTGAAATAATTCGTTAATTTAGTATTTACTATTTGTTAAACATTCCGGGAAGTGCACTACGGCTGCGGTAGCCTAGTCATCAAGGTATCGGATCATGGCAGGCATGTCATGAGTTCGAGCCCAAACCACCGAAGATATGTCGTCTAGGGGTGCGATGCACGTTAAATCTGTCGAGAGTTCAAACGTCCTCCCTTTTGTCTGGTGTGGTAGTTAGGAGAGGTAGATGATAGCTGAGGTCTCATCCTCGTCACTTGACATTGGTTCAAAATTGCGAGGTCGGTCGCCAAAAGCCTTCGAGTAGCTGAACAGTGAGACATTAATATTCACTCACTCATTCATCCAGGGAAAGTATTAGGTCTGCAATGGTAAACCATCAATTTGCAGCTCATTAGAAAAAAAATCGTTAAATAGGAAAGTTCTGCCTTCATTTTAATCGGGTATAGAGAAAAGTTCTTAAATCATGAAATTCGTTAAATAAGGGTTAGTTCAATTGAGGTCTAAGTTCAATTATTTTTCTTTAAAGAAATTATGTTAGAAATTCTTCTATTAAGAATTGTAATAGAAGAGAGGGAAACAAAATACTAAAATACACAGAAAATAAATATGTTTAATAAGTTTTAACTGATGAACTAATGATTTGATTTAAATCTAGACTCAGAATCACAACATTTTAAAATTCAGTGTCTGTTATCGTGGTGCCTGAAATGTCATAGTCACGAATTTTTCTTTTTGTTTTATACTTGTTGAGTCATAGGTTGGAATCCTTGGGCCTCTAAAGCAGTGCTTCTCAAACTTTCAATATTCGCGACCCAATATTCAATCATTATTTTCATCGCCCCCATACAATAACGATATATTGAATTCAATAATACTATATTTTGAAGCTAAACCTACAGTTCTACTTTTACCTCTTTAGTACCACCGGCGTATATAAACGTCTCACTCAGGGAATGTGTTAATTGCTGCGGACGTATATATACGTCTTTCCAAAGTACGATATTTTCTGTCCACTGCTATCCATACATTTATTCCGAAGGCTTTGGAATGCAATAAAAGGAGCTTGCTTGTCTTTGCTAAGGATTTACTTGTTTCAGATTATTTGTTTCTTTATTCCTTTAACCTCCCCTTCCCAATACACCAGATACGCTCGTTTACGTGTTAAACGGTGGCATTAGGGAGCGAATCACGTAGTTTTTAACCGGCATTTAAGGAATTAATTATAAACCGTATAAATTATCAAGATAAGTGTTAATTTTTGTTTTTAATTTTATATATGACAAGCCTATGGTGACACTGGTAATTATTAAACTTGTTCTGAACGTAGTATCTTTAAAATGATTATAAAATTCATTGCGAGTAACTGATATATTTATAAGTGTAAATGTGTATTTCCTTTTTTATTTGTTTGCTTTTAGTATATTGATAATTTTTTTAAACAATCTTTTGTTTTCTACTTATCAATATGCTCGCGCCCCCTAAGGGGCACGCCCCACAGTTTGAGAAACACTTCTCTAAAGATCCGCTATGTAAAGGGTTTATGCAAGCTAAGCCTGTTAAAGGTTATATCCTCGTGTTGACGGATGATGGAAGTATGGGGACTGAGATGCTAGATCTGGTGTCGTCCTCGACACTTGATCATAGTTAAGAATTACGAGGTTCATTGCCAATACCCCCGTATTGATAAAAAGTACAATGTTAATGAATAATGAATCTATTAAATCAGCATTTGCTGCTTTGAGTGGAAATGCAATTGTATCTCCTGTTCACCATTTAACTCGCCGTTACTTCTTTTACTTACGGTTTCCTCAGTTTTGTTATACAGATAAAAAAATTTATATGCATACGTATTACTTTTGATGAAACATTACAGATTTGAAAAATATGGACAGGAATATATTCCTAGTAAACATCTATTTATGATATTTAACCCCCCCTGCCTTTGTTTTTTTAAAGAAATCATTATTTTTTAGAAGATATGGCTGAATTTTTTATTTGTTTTTCTTTCTTTTTTGTGAATTAAATTTTTAAAAAGCATAACAACTTGTTCAGAGATACATAATTTTAAAAAGTTTCCAATTTTAATGAATTAAAGTCTTTCACATTTTCATATAAGCATTTCATATTTAACAAAGTAGAAGCAGACAAGATCTTGTTAGGTAACCACATTTTTTTTGTACAACTGTTTTTCCAAGTCCAATTTAGTATAACTATTACTATTTTGAAATGTAAGATTTAGCCAATTTTGCAGCATTATTATGCCTTGTTAAACCATAGTAATAGGATACACCAAATAAAAATTTATATAAACCTTATCTTTCTAAAACACAATACATTGCTCATTTTTTTAAAAAAAAACTATTATAGACATGTATATTTTATATAAGTTGGGTTTATACATATTTTAAGTGTCATATTTAACTTACCACACAGCATCTTGAAATTTAATCACTCGCTTAGATTTAATAAACCTCTATTTGAAAGTAAGTTTGAAACTTTAAGTTCTTAAAACTCAAACATATTCATGTTTGAGTTACAAGAAATTAAAGTTTCATAATTACTGCTTTTAACAACTCAGTTTCTAACAACTCTTAATGTGTGTGTGTGTCAAATTTAACAAGAGAATTTTAAATTTGCATTAGACATATATATTTTTATAAAGTTCTGCTCGCAAGATAATAAATTTTAAAGATATTAACAATTTTACAGGTGAATTGCTGAGTTATTCTTAAAATTAATCCATATTAAGGAGATGATTATATAAGATATACTATCAAATTTATAATAAATATAATTTTAGAATTAGAATTTGGAAATTTTACTACTTAAGACAAAAAATGTTTACTAAAATTGCATAAGAAAAATATTTACTGAAATTCTATGTTACTCAAAAATCAAGTTTTTACTTATAATAATAATTGAGGTAAATTTTAAACTTAAAATGTGTGAATGCTTTTTTATAAATCTTAAATAAGGCCCTTTGAAAGAAAAAATCCAAACATATTTATAAAGATTCTTTTTGAGAACTAAAAGGAAAGTTTTGGAATTATTCTATAACAATGCAAAAGTTGACACTGTATAAAAAATATTTTTTCCTTACTTGCATTAAAATCCAACTTATAACGCTCACCTATACTTGTAAGCAGTAATTTTTAATTCTTAAGTATATTCGCCGCATAACGCGCACCCTCTTTTTTACAAAGAAACCTGAAATGTTCGTGCGCAATGCTCTTATGTTTTGAGATCATCTATTCTAGATATTATTCCAAGCTTTTAAAAAAGAGAGAGAGTACATTTCTAGAACTATCACCCTTTAAGTTAATAAGGAATGTCATTTCTTTGAAATAAAGAGTATTTTGATATGAGTGTATGATAAAGAGTATTTGTAGATGTCAAATTTTTTTCTATGCTCATCTTTTTCTATTTTTAAAGTTCTCGTTTTTATACCCGTTGTATAACGCGCACCCATTAATTAGATCTTAATTTTTGTGTTAAAAGTGAGCGTTATAAGTCAGATTTTATGGTTTATAAAAAAGATAAAAATAATGACATGCTAAAAATTTCCATTTAAAAACACCATTGTTTCAACCAAATCCTCTCTCATATATATTGTTGGTATAAAATTTGACGATTGAAAAAGTTAAAAAAGCACGCAAATACATTTTTTAAGCTTGATTGATGCTTTATGCCAAAAATAGTTGCATGAAAAATACTATACATTTTTATATGCGTAAGCATTTACTGGAGTCCGAAAGCCAGGACGGTTAGGGATTCGCTTTTAAAAACATACAAAAAAGGTAAAATATATTATTTTACCTTTTTGTTTTAATTTTTTTTATTTTTATTTTTTATACATTCATATGTACAATGAAAACAAAAGAAAAGGGGAATTTGCTTAGAATTGGAAACTTATGTTGCTGCCATCGGAACGTCTGAATATCACATTTTTGCAAGTTATGTTATGGTTTCAAGTAATAAATTTGCAAATACAGTTTTCGTAAAACTTAAATTAAAATGTGTCTCAGTATGTAATATTTATCAATTATTCTAAATAATTATATGTATAATTTTAACACGAATTTACAATTTTTATTCTTATTTAGATGTAATTTATAATTTCTAAATAATTAATTATATTTGCGAATACTATTTTATACTATTCAAGTTTATTAACCTTCTTCAAAAGCGCAACAGTCCTTTAATGGTCTCGGCTGCTTTTCAGCGTCCTCTTTTAGTAGCGATTCCTCTCCTATTCTTAATTTTCAAAGTATTTAAATCTTTTTCAATGTCATGTAATCATCTAGCTGGTAATCTTCCTTTATATATATATATATATAGCTCAGGTTCCCTCAGGGTTTTTAAAATAAGGTCCGGTTTTTCATGTTAGGATCTTGACATTTAAAAAAAAAACAGAGTGGACGCAAGTTAGTTTAATAATCGCAAGCTAAGTAAGTTTTTTTTTATTCTAAATCTATAAGGAAATTTTTATTAAAATTCAGGCAATGCGGACAAATATTTCTATTAAATTTTTAAATTTATTGAGTGCAATTTCAATTATTCAGACTTTGAAATGAATTGGAGGAAGAATCAAAGGTAAAGAGTAACAATGGAAGGGTTATGAGTGGTTTATATAAATTTCTTCTGCAGATTATAATCTAATAAGTGTAGCTTAAAACAGGACTGAAAGAAGTCATATAAAAAAACAAATTTTATTGAAACTTAAATTTAAGAAAATAATCAGTAACAGTTCAAATAAAATGTTCAAAGGAATGTTGATCTCGAAGAGTAAAAAAAATTATTCGGTAACAAATATGAAAATAATTATGTTAAAATAAAAGTTCATCAGTTCTAAAAGATTTGTATCAGATGATTATGAGATTTCTTCATCTTCCTTAAATCAATAAGAACTTTATTATTTCTCTACTTTTTTCTTACTGTACAGTCTTTGACATATATTCGACTTGATTTTTGCATTTTTGGTACTCTCCTTCTTTGATGTAAATGATTCAAGTGAAATTATCACTCATAGAAACATAGTGTCTGAGGAAATCTTTCTTAGGTATTCCTTTCTTTTTCTTCATTCTTTCTCAAAAAAAGATTACTTAACTCGTACATTTCTTAGTGAATTCTAAACTGTTCATGCTGGTGTTGGCAGAAAATGAACAGCTTCAAAAACTATGTTCAGCTTCTATGCAATACATAATGCTGTTAGAAAACACTAATATTTTAATAAAATCATTGGGTTTTATCACCCATAAAGATAGGCCATTTAATAACCTCGCCCATTCTTGCTAAAACAGGCGCTGTTTAGAATTCTTTTTTCGACTTAAAATCATGTTTCCGATTATCAGTTTTAGTTTTAACTCGAAACAAAATATCTTGTTTTAAAGTCAACTTCTTGTGATTTCAACTAATAATAATTCTTAAATGCAACTCAGAAAAAAGTTTTAATCTGATGTTTTTTCCAATCCTTTTCATATATTTTGTATTTCACATTGGATAAAGCCATCTTAAAGACTATTTTTGTCGATTAAAAATGAATGGAACTTTTGTAACATTTTGTCTAATCTTTATTGATAACATGTTTCTCTTCCAATAATGCAGTACTTTCTTGTTTTCAAAATGGTACATTTTTGTCAAGATGCTATAATAAATCATCGCTAAAGAATGCGTTTTTCACAAAAAGCAGGTGTTCGCAACTTGAAGGGAAGTCATTAACTGTGCCAAGATAAAATGAGGACAGTTGAAATTTTTTAAGAAAGTCTGTTATTCAAAGTTTGGTGTTAAAATATCTATTGCAGTATCATTTGATTGTCTTATACTTTCTTGCATAATAGGTATTATATCAAAGCATATGGTGGATTGGCAAGAGCGACTTTTAAATCCAAAGCTTCACAGAATTTGAAGATCGCTTCAGACTGAACTATTGGAATGATTTCTTTTTTCATTTTTGTTGGTAACTTGAAATCTTGAAATTCCGCCTTGGTATTTAGTTCAGTAGCAAGGCCTAAAGCCTGGCAGATCTCATGTACTATTACTGAGCGCACCAAAGGTAGTGGTTTCTTTTTTTGGTTTTGGTTTGAGTGCCTGTGTGTCTTCCTCTGTCTGGGCTAATTGAACATTTATATTCATTGATTCACACATTTTAAAAATCATTAATGATTTTACTTTTGGAACTGAGCCGTTCCGTTTCTTATTTTCTAGAAACAAAGAGCCCTTTTTCATATTGAGTCCCTCAAAGCTCAGTAAAAAGCATATCTTCATCAATTCGATGAGGAAAACATATCCTAGTATATCGATGAAAGTAGGCAGAAAACCTTTGAAGATTGTGGCCGATGTACAAATGGCCAAGTAATACAAGATTTCCAAGTGGAAAAGAGCCATGGTTGTATCAAGATACACTACCACTAAAAGTAAATATCAAAATTCTCAAAAAATTCGCACAAAATTCAAAAACACTGCTAACTAAGCAACAAACGATTATTTTAAACTGTAAAAAATCTTACAACTTCTATATTTATGTCCTTAAGTATTGTTTCGTTTGCATTGTTGGATTACGTTCTTTTAGTAAATAAAAAAGAGCTGCTATTGTTGGTATTGTTGAAATCTGTTATTTCATATAATAATGTAGTTCTTAAATTTTACAGCTATTGTTGTTAATTTTATGTAATTTTCGTAAAGGATTAAAAGCTCACATTAGAACATTAAATAAATATAGATATTATAATTCAATTAATATTAACTCAATAAATTAAATTATAAAATTAAATATTCCCTAGTTTTCACTTTTGCATTTTCTAACAAATCATTTATATTCCACAATCGTATTTGATATATAGTATACTGTTTGTCATATAATAAACAATGTTTTTGTATCAATTGATTTCATTTCGTAATTCTCTTCATTCATGTTCATTTCCTCTTCTCTGTGTTGTTTATCTGTGTTCAGTGTTACAGATTACTCTTAAGTATTTTTGATGAATGAAAAGTTTTATATTGATTTGAGGTGAATTAAGCTGTTTTTAAAGAAAAGTCTAGTTAAGATTTCACAACTGATGTCACTAATAGTTGATCATTTGGAAAAAAAACCAGAAAATGTTTATGTATATTAATTATGTAAATTGTTTGAATTGCTGCGTTCTAGATAACTTTTATGGTTTCTTTTCCTGTACTATGTTTTAAAGTTAAGAGATTGATGTCATAATTTGTGAATAAGGTAATTTGTTAGTTTTCCTTTTTTTAAAAAATATTTTTTGGTATTTTTGAGTAATGAAAGAAGTTTACTAGATAAATAAAAAAAATACATTCATCAATTAGTAAACTAATGTATTGGAAACAAACTTATAAATATTTCCTGATATTTTAATTTCGTAAGCGTGACAAGTTGGGAAAAATAAAAATTTCTGTTTAGTTCTTTGAGGCGTTTTCAACTTTTTAAAGGCTGGGATTTTTAAATGATGTTTCTAAGAATAAAATGAATGTGTAAGTTTTTTAAACTTGCACCCCTCCCTCCTTTAAGTATCAGCTTGACATCGTAGACCCCCGAGATTTTGAACCCTCCCTGACTCTCAACACATAGCTGAGTGTTTTAAAAATTCCTCAATGATCCTAAGTTTGCCTCTGCTGCTTCTACAGACTGTTTTAACTCTTCCTTCCTTCATTTAAGAAACCGCAAACATCTAATTAAAATAATACAATGTAGTAAAGGGGTTATGTAATTGCAAACAATAAAGAATTTTATTAATGTGGTGCCGGCGGCTATTTACAAGCTTTTAACCGCTAGGAGTATGATCAGTGTTTTGGGAGCCTGGCTGTCTGTAGACGCACCTTCTACCACGACGGTGAATGGAGCCGACGCCATTTTAAAAAACGAGGTACGACGCCATTGAAGGAAGACGTAGGCATGGACGAAATGACGGATTGAGAAAGAAGGAAAGCAAAGACGCCATTTACATGGATTAAGACGTTAAAGACGAAGACGATAACACCTCGCGTGTTAATGACGAAATGAACTAAAAGCCTGATGTATATATTGTAAATAGTTTCAAGTCATTAAATCTATAATTAATCATAATCTGTGTGCCAGCCATTTCTTGAAAAGCGCCCACCCACATTAATATTCTTGATCGAAATAATTGTTCTATAGAATATTTTCACTAGGGGAAATTTAGTGATCTAGTCTAGGATGGCCCACCTATCCATTTTTCCACGAAGCCTTTCGGATAGCAGTTTCCAGTATATCTCTATATTTTTAAAGAAGAAATACTGTTTAACGGGTGTGATTCAAAAGGTCTGTTGGCTTTTATCAAAAGAAGAATTCCTTATGAGACGGGGAGTTGAATAAATATTAAAGTTTCTTCTTAAAAAATGGGCTCCATTTAAGTAAATATAATACAATTAAGTTAATAAAACAAAAATGACAAATAGAAAAATACCATTAATAATTCAGTTCCTGGTATCAGACAAATAGGACAATAAAATATCAACGGAAGGTTTATTAAAATGTTACACAAACTAAACTTTCGCTCGTTCGTTTTTTGTATAATATAATGTAATTATTGTGACTTATTAATATTTTTGTATAATCATTATTCTTATTTGATAACATAAAATTAAATGATAAGACTTAGTCAGAATCATGCTCATCCCCTTCGAATTGAAGTTGCTCTTTTACAATATTTGAAGTTAAAATTAATTATGTGTTACAAGTAATAATAATCCATAGCTTAAAAATAATAGAATGCATTGAATACACATAATATTGTATTCATATAATGTAAAATATATCATGAGAAGCTTAAAATATAAATTCAATATTCAAGATAAATATTTTTGCATGCATAATTTTAAATATTTTACAAATTATCTTTTTAAACTTATTTTTACATTTTGTATACAGAGAAAATAACTTGTTGTTTGCATTTACATGCTCAAGAACATTTCATACAGATACACAAACATTGTTGGGTTTCGTGAATTACCTCATTAATCTTATGTCAACGTTGTTGTGAAGTCTCATGAATGTATCCTCACAAAATATCAAAGGGGAAATAAGATTGATCACAAAATGCTTAGGAATAGCAGATAATGCTTTTAGAAATATGATAAATAGCAGTTTCTTTTTTATTGATAATTTTTAGTTGAATTGGCTAAAAAAGTGTTGTAGAATCATGAGCTACTACACATCACTTAAGGTATCGGACTACGTTCGGAACCGTGAATTTAAAAAGCGCATAAGGCAGTGCTTCTCAAACTTTCAATACTAGCGCCCCTTTTAAATCACACAATTTTTATCGCTCCCCCCTTATACATTAATAAATTACTGAATGCAATAATAATGCACTTTGACGCTAAAATACAATACACGATCTTAATTATAAAAACCCTACAAAATTTAAAAACATAAGTATTTAAAATTTTTTATATGTTATTTTTTAAACAAACAAAAATAAGTAAAGGGGTAAAAAATTTTTGTTATTTTTTCCTTTTCTAATTTTTTAATTGGAACAAAATTGCAAAAAAAGCGGTGGCTGCTTAGAAAAAAAATATAGATATCAACCAAATATATGAAAAATTCAGGGGGGTCAATTTCTAAAACTTTTTCTCTTTCAAGACAAAACCCATGTGGAAGTCCTTTTAAAACATATTAAACTTGTTCTTAATTGGGATTAATAGGATAATATTAAATTTTTTTTTATGTTACTCTTAAGTAATATATATTTTAAATAAATTATATATATATATATATATATACTTTTTTAAATAATAAAGGGTTAATTTTGTTATTTTTCTTTTCTAATTTTTTAAAAAAGAAAAAGATTGAGAGATAAAAATTTAAATTTAAAAATTTATTTTTCCCTTCCAAAAAACCCCATTTTAAAAGTACAAATGTCATTAAAAAATAGCTTCCCAAATTTTGTTGTTTTATCATATCCATTACATCTGGCATTCCTGCGAAAGTTCACGTGAGTCTAGGCAACCTAACAGACCTCTGCACAAAACATTTAAAAATGCTGTACCTCGTACAATTCTAGTCAGTCTTGGCCGAATTGATTAGCTACCGAATCTTTTTGAATGAAAATTTCATAATTAACGCGTTAAATGTAATTCACGGTATTAAGTATTTACGGCAGTGGGTAAAACAAAATCATAGATATATTTTAAATCGCAGCGAGCTTCGACGATAATAAAGCATCAACAAGTACACAGACGAGGGCAAATTGATAGTAAGTTACGAATGGGTTAGATCCATTTCAAAATACTTGGAAGGGCCTCAACTGCCGAAAAAGAGATCTTCATAGATTTCACAACCAGTGACGAAATTAAGGCAATTTTGTAATAAATCACTCTTTGAATTCTGGATAGAGGTGGATGCTGAATTTTCTGCACTGTAAACAAAAGCATTTCGTATACTATTACCATTTTAACATCATACCTTTAGAATCCGTATTTTTTTGCGATGGCTACTTTGAAGACAAAATATAGATCTGAGCTAAATATCAAAAATAACTGAGTGTCAATTTCTAATTTTTAGCCTTCCTTTGAAAAACTTTGCTCTGCAAGACAAGCCCATGGAAGTCACTGATAATTAAATTTAAAATTGTTCTTATACTGGCTGAAGTTACACACTCTTATATATAACACGAGTTAATTTTTTAAAAAAATGATAATATATTATTCTTGGATATAATAGCTTAATTGTAAGGAGAGTAAAAAAGTGCATGATAGTATACAAAAAAAATGTTTATTGAAATGAATAAATCATATTATAAACGGTTTTGAATGAACTGTAATTTTAAGCCTGCAAATTAGCATTTAGAATAAATGTTAATAAAAAAGAATTATAAAATTTCAATGAATAACAATTGTTATTTTTAATATTTAAAGAAAGCCCGGATCAGGTGTGCACTCATTTCTTACGTTAATGGTCCGGGGGGTGAACGCCCAATCTTTTTATAATTATTTTCCAATATACAAGATAAAAATCACAATTTCAGTGAATAAGTTAACAAGAAAAAAATACTTACTATTTCAAGGATTTTTCTATTTGTCTTTTATAATTTGAGAAAAACAATAAAGCTGAACTAAATTGTTCTAAATGTACGTGACCTTTAAAAAGGACGCAAATCACTGATACTTTTCGCTAACATTAAGGGAAAGATTTTCCAAAACTGAACGATTTGTTCGTTTTGTAGTTTTAGTCCTTTGATGATCGCAAAAAATCCTTTTTTTTTTTTGTTTTCTTTTGACGGGTGAATCATTTTGCGGTACACATATGGCTTCATATTTTTTTGTTTAGTTTAAGGGAAAGAAAACCTTTCGTTTCAGTTTTTTTTTCAAAATTTATTTTCCCTAACATGATTAATATGCATTATTTCAGCAAGTGTTTCCTTTGTTTGATCAGTTTCCCTTTTCTTTTCAGAGACACCGATCCCCAAATTTTTTTATATTCCCCTTTTTTACATTTTTTTCCATAATCAGTCGTACAACATCCCTTAAAACCACTAAGTTATTCATGGGGGAAAATACAGCATGTTAAAAAAAATTTTTTTAAAAAAATAGTGGTGGGCCGGGGAACGGCTAAACAAGTACCTTTAAAAATTCTAAAAACGTTTGCCACCAAAAAAAAGGAGATATGTTATAATTCATTTTAGCCCCAAAGACTGTCATACTGAGGATTTCGTCAATTTTTAAAAATAAACAGTTTTCCAGAATTAACATTTTTTTATTTATATTTCAGTATACTCTAAAAAATCTAAAAAAATCCTTCAAAGTGCTAATATGCTTATTCTGTATCATAAAAAATCTTTTTACATTGTAAAAAAAAAAAAGCAACAGAACTATATAATTTAAACTTCCCCAAAAAAAAAAGGGGTATAGGGAACCCGACCAGTAATTTAAAAGCCAGCAAAAATAATATTTTAGATGAAAAAGAAACGTAATAAAAAAATCTCTCATCGAGGGTTACATAAAGCAAACAAAATATTTTTTTTTTTTTAGTTATAGGACAAAAATAGAGCTAAGTGGGTTTAAAGAGAATCATTTACTTTTTATGACCTTTTTTTTATCGGATGATATATATAAATCATATCCCTGTAAAGTATTTTTTTATTTTATCGAAAAATTTTTGTTTGTTTTTTTATTCCCGAAATTAATTTTTAACTTTTTTTTTTCGATATGCTCCGGGCCCCCCTTTTAAGGGGTTTCCCCAGGGGCCCCCCCAGTTTGAGAAACACGGAAAGGGGGTAATTTTAATGTTTTTTGTGTCACTTAGATTAGAATAAAGTATAAAATTGTTTTTTTGGACACTTTGTCAAAAAATTATTTAAATGCAAAATTTTGGCAAAAATTAACTTAGAATAATCTTTTTCAAAATGTTCTCCTTTTGTGAAAAATGCTTCTATTATATAATAATATTTTGCCTGTATATAGCTCAGACCTCTCTACAGAGGCTCAACTAGAGTTTTGAAATATATAACTTAGAAGTGGGTTTATCCATATTTTACGACAACAGAGGGGAGAAATTTTAAGAAAAAACGCTGATAATAATTTCAATTGGTGGTAACTCTGAAAATAATGTGAATTTTTCAAAAATCATAGTTGCGCCTCTGTACAGAGGTCTGAGCTATAGACAGGCAAAATATTATTATAATAGAAACATTTTTAACAGAAGGAGAACATTTTGAAAAGATTATTCTAAGTTAATTTTTGCCGAAATATTGTATTTAAATAATTTTTTTCAAAAATGTTCTTAAAACAATTTATACATGTAGTCTAAAAGTGACATTAATTCATGCAAATTATCATTTATGCTTTTAAAATCACGGTTCCGAACGTAGTCGGATACCTTAAGAATTAAATATTGGTATATTTGCTCATAAAACTGATGAAGTAATTTAAAAGTGTACTTTAAAATATAAATTTGTAAGAATTTTACTAATAAAATGATCTGCTTCGCGTCCATTATTAAGTGCGTTGCAGTTTTAAACTTAAATTTAAGCATGTTTAATGAAAAATACTACAAGAAAATTAGACTTATAGGAACTTTATTCTCAACATTATAAAAATATATTATTATTTTATATTATAAAAGTATTATTTTCATTCATGTTTAAAAGCATTCACTAACATTATTTACTGCTTATACCATGCAGTTATAATAGTAGAATATATAATTTTTCTGGAGATGCAATAAATATTTAAATTCTAAAAAGAGGAATACCGGTGAGCAAAAAAAGAAATACGCGTCAAGATTTAAATTGATATACATAGAACAAAATATGATTTATGGTATTCAAGGATTTTTCCCAAACTGTCACAATGAATTTCAATCTAACACATTTTAAATTTATTTTAAAAGAATGAGAAAATTGGAAGAACAAATATATATTGCTTCTTTTCATGTTGTAAAATTTTTTTGTCCAATACATAATTTATATTGATATGCCTAGAATAAGAATTTATTATAAAAAAATATTCTACATAGACAGAACGCAATAAGGAATTCGTACCTAACAAATTGTTTATTTATTCCATATGAATATAAATACGTGTAGAAGAGGTAAAAGTTTAAAAATTTTATGAATATATTTTTTAAAAAAAGTGTACTTTGCTTTGTTCTATTTTAAAACACACTTAACAAATTTGTTACTTTCTTTCGGAAATATATCAGTGCATAATCTAATAAATGTAAGAAACAGAAATAAATAAAATTAAATTTGTAAAACTTTAATTACAGAAACTAAATAAAACAAAACGAATCATTAAATGAGTTTGAAATTAGAATTTGAAACTGTGCAATGAAGCAATGTGGAATGTGTACAAAACATACACTGTATCAGTGGTACACATCGGAATTTTTCGGGGGGGGAAGGGGTCGAAAGTACACCATTCTTGTATCACAACCTAATGTGCTACCAAATACATTATTTTGTATTTGTCAGGAACAAAAAAATCCTAAAAAATAAATTATTAAATAAATAATTAGCATTAATTAATAAAATAAATTATTAATGACAAATATTTAACTAAATTTTACGTATTATATATATAAAATTATAATCTATCAAAAGATAATCAAGGGCAATTGGGGTCTGGTCCCATGCCCCTCCTTTTGTGTGTGTGCCAGTGCTCCATATTTTAAAATTTCCTTCCCCTGCTTTAAAATTTGCAAATACATATAGAGTAATTTAATTTTTACCAACCATCATGGGCAACCTATTCAGAGATTTTTTTAAAAAAAAAAAGGTAGTAAGTCATAAAGAAATGATTGACATAAATGCAGTTATAAAGACTAGAAAATAATTTAACTATAAACATTGAATATTACTGTAATGACGTGCTCTGTATCTAAATTCACGGCTTTTGGCTGGGAGCTACCAGAATACTATACCTGATTGATTAATTGGATATTAACGTCACAATATGATGCTACAGAAGGGTTATTGATGACGCATCTCGGAATTCTGAACCATAGTCAAGTGAGCCGCATCCTCTCTCCAGATTTCCACTCAACGCAAACATGAGGACTGTTAGTCTTGATAGATATAATTTGCATCAGCCTATCTACACGATGGGTCTCAAAAGGCACGGTTCGAACGCTTGACTCGACAAAAGCAACCCCAATCGAGAGTTCATGATTATAGCCACTCGTTCACCGCGGCCAAGGTGTGTTATATGAAATTGTTTCATTTGTGTATGAGTGCACCATTTAAAAATATAGACATGAAGTTGTCCGACATATTTCAGATTTTTTATTTTATTGAACAAAGCGTAGTCCAGTGGGGATAGATTCAGTGGGTATAGCCAATGCGGCAACACTATGAATGAGTAAGTACTAGGGTTTCTTTCCCGGAATCCCTGGTTCCCGGGAAATCATAAGATTTCCGAACATTCTCTATTCCCAGGAATTATACTTCATTCCCGGGATTTCCCGGGAATCGATGGTTTGTTTGGATACCTAAACACGCTGGAATAGTTTGTTGGCAATGCTTGAAAGATTTTTAGAAATAAAGTCAGCAGTTTTAAAGTATTAATTGACAAATGCTGGTCAGTGCAGAGTTTGAAACTGAGACTACAATTGTAGCAAGCTTAAATCCAGTAAAAATAAGCTTAGGAAAATGATGCAGAAGGTGTATTTTCTGTCGTTATTGGAAAATTGGACGAACAAAACTCAGAATTTGCAAAAAATATGAAATATTCTCTAATCCAAAGAATTAATAATCCAGAATTTTGGGAGAAAATTTGAAGCAGCGGCAGTTACAGCAGATATTTTCCGTCTTCCTTGTAAAAAATGTTTGGTTAGACAAGCCCGAATGGTAGAAACAAATGGGGCTCGAACTCATGACATTTCGGCAACGAGCTCGTGACCCCACGGCCACCATACTACTGTGACCATTTCAACAATTTTAAGCCTAAGTCCTTTGTCATATTGAAGTAACATTTTGGTTGATGGTTTTCCAGGAATGACTATAGAATAGGATATCGAAAGCTCACGACAATTTCTTAGTACTTGTATCCGTTAATAGTTCTTCCAAATGGCAGCTAGTCCAGCAAAGGAATGCATTCAGTATCCAAGATGAATGTCATAATTTGCTTCTTTAAATCAGTGCTTCTCAAACTTTCAATACTTGCGACCCAAGATTCAATCATAATTTTCATCGCGCCCCCCTATATACAATAACAATGTATTAAATTCGATAATGCGATACTCTGTCGCTAAAGCTACAATACGACTTTTATTTCTGAAGTGCCGCCGGCGTATATGAACGTTTCATTCAGCCAGTGCGTGAATTGCCCCGGACGTATATATACGTTTTTCTGAAATACAATTTGTTGTGTTCACTGCTATCCATAAAATTATTCCGAAGGCTTTGGTACGCGGTAAAATGACAGTGTTTGTGAAAGATTTACTTATTTCTCAGAGGATTTTTTTATTTATTCTCTTTCTCCCCAGCTTCCAATACACAACATACGCTTGCATACATGAAAACGGTGGCATTGGCGAGCGAATCGCGTAACTTTTATTTGGCAGTTAAGGAAATTATTATAAACCGTACAAATTATCCAAATAAGTGTTAATTTTTGCATATAATTTTACGTATATATATGACAAGCCCATGGGGTCATTGGTAATTATTAAACGTGTTATTAGTATTTTTAAAATAATTATAAAATACATTGTACAGTACTGATACATTTATACTTGTATTATATCGGCGTAAATGTTTTTTTAATTTTTTTATTATGTCAGAATGTATTTTGTTTACTTTTAATGAATTAATAATGTTTTAAAATGATCTTTTGTTTTCAATTTTTCCATATGCTAGCGTCCCCCTCTTATGGTTATTACGCCGCCTAGGCGGAGCACGCCCCACAGTTTGAGAAGCGCTGTTTTAAATGCAATTTTCACATTCTTGGCTGCTGTTTCATGATAATTTTTTCCAATCAATGTGATTTAGTTGGCCTTGAAAGTATCTCATCTTTGTGCAGGTAGGAGAAATAATACCAGCCGTTGTTACGATCAACTTAAAAAATAAACTTATTTTAAAATATGTGACCATGATAATAGCCCGTATGATCATCGCACTATTATCATACCATTAAAATGGCATATATGAACGCATGAGCATTCTTGTCAATTTTAAATATTTTACCGTCGTTTAGAGAAACGATGCTAAAATATTGAAATTTTGCAAGGTGAAATGTAAAATTTATAATTGTCGCTGTTGTTGGATTTACAAAAATGCTCAGTAAAATCTTGTTCCGTTGTTGTTGTTACTTATGCCACCTGATCGACAGTAACATCAGATCAAGGTCCACAGAATTCATCGTGGTGGAGGGGTAGATTTTTCGCCTATCATTAGGCACCATGCAGTTGACAGTACGATTTGTTCTAATAATAAGTAATAGTTATAATAGTTAGACTGACCGGAACATCTGCTCCAGTACCTCGGAGTCTATGGTCGCGTATACTGAGTTGGGCACAGTACGCCTTGGCCCTCATGGGCTATTGCGCCACTAATAATAACCTCAATAGTTCCAAGTATCTTATTTTAGCTGATTTAACCCTTTAAATTTCAAGCTATTTTGATGATTTAAGTACATAAACTCTCACCATTATGCAAAAGACTAAGAAATGAAGCCGAAATAAACTTCTCTTAATATGCATTCGGGTATAAAATAATAAGATCCACATACACAAAAAATACCCCATACCATACAATACTTGAGTGCGACATTTAGGAGTTAAAAGGTTTAAAAATCTGTAGCACGATGAGGTTGATTGTCTCTACTCAGAAAAAGAAGCAATAAAACTTTTTTTTCCATTTTGATTTCGAGTACTTTATTTACTTTTGTCCACAGTCATTTATTTATTTATTTTTTGAGAATTTTCATTATAGTGCCCCACTCTATTTTGAGGCTCTGTGCACTCTGTTTCTGCAATGTTTCTACTTTTTTATGTATATGTAATCACTGTCTTTCTGGCTCTTTCCCCAAAAACTGTGAACCCCTTACCTTGTTTAACCTCTTGCCATCTTTTGAGTTTTTTGTATTCCCTTTTACAGGTAATATTTATTGATACTTAACATCACTATTCATTTGTTCTTGTAACTGTTATTCTTTTTTGTTTCTTAACACACTCCCCTTGTGCTGTTCCTTTTCGTTATGGACGTATTTGGTATTTTTTGGCACCTGATGAAAGACCGTTTTTGATTTTTATCTTTTGTTTTATTTTATTTTATGTACTATGACGTCTTCGATTGGGGTGAAACTCACCTTCCATTCATTCTAAGTTTTATGGCTCCGAACATGTGTGAGTGACAAGTGCAGGGAGTGAAAAGAGCCCGTGGCCACAGGGTCATTGTTTATTGTCTGCCCTGGAAAACCGAACACCCGATCTGGGAGATTATAAGGGTAAAAGGCCGGAACTTCATTGACAATAGGCGAACCTGTCAAAAAAAAAAAAAAAGGTCGCCATGGCGGTTGTCAAAGAAGGTTATGGAACCAATTTGGGACAATCATAAAATCCAGGTGTCCCCAAAGACGACTGGCCCTTGTTTCCAGACGGACCGGGAAATTTTTGGTTTTTCCCCACAAATAGTACAGGGAAATTGGGGCCCCGGGGACGGGGCGGATTTTTGTGGCCTGTCAATGAGAAGAACAAGGGGGCATGTTGGGACCCGCCCTGGTTTTTAAAAAAGGGTTTTTCTTGGGAACGAGGAGATAGAGCTCTGGATGGAGAAAACAGGAGAGAGCCCTGAAAGAAAGGGGTTTGGGAAAGGGGAACAGAAAGAAATAAAAAGGAGAATCCGGTGGTGTTGAGAGATCGGCGAGTCTTTCGGGAAAAAGGTTGAACTCCGTGAGTTAGACGGACTACCGGGTTGGCATATTTTGGACTTTTTTACTTCCCATTTAGTAACCATGAACAAAAAATACTGTTTTTTTAAAAATTTGGGTGTGGCGAATTTTCTGTGTTTATCTACTCACGATGTTACAGTACTTCCTATTTATTCTCAACAAACTTCTTGATACAAATGAGAAATCATTTTGTGTATTTATAATTTCCTTCTATGTAACAATGAATTTCCTTCTCGGAGAGCTCGTCTGTAACTCGAAAACAACAGTCCTCCCAATTCAACAAGTGAGCATAATCACTTAACATCCTTTTTGTCTGTAAATTAAGAAATACTCAAAAAAGCGTATTTTTTTTTTTGGACAAAAAATTTTTTTTTAGATAAAAAACCTAAATAGCTATAAAAACCCAAGTATAACAGTCAAAATGTAAAATATTGTCTCAGTAGTAAAATAACAAACTCCTGACCTTAGGAACCAAGATTGTAGGTTTAAAGTTTAGGGCTAGCCAACCTTCACCTGTAATTTGCCTATAATACTGAGCCAATATATATACCGTAAAATCCGGCGTATAACGCGCATCCATACATTCAAGCAGTATTTTTAAATTTTTAGGTATATTCACAGTATAACGCGCATCCCCTTTTTTACGAAAAAAAATTTCAAATGTACTGTGACGTCTCTCGCGTCTTTCTGTTAACATAACTCCTATGTTCTTTGGCAGCCACGATTAATGGCAAAACTTTTCAACCAATACCAGAAGATAAACAAAGATATTATGCAAGTAGAGATTTTACTATAAAGGATAGAAGCTTTGATGATAGATATAGTGTGGCAAGCTTAGATATGGCGAAGCTAGATGTAGCGTGGCAAGCTGGAGATATATAGCGCGGCAGGCTCCAGAGATGAGTATTGTGGGTATTCTGATCGATAGCGTGACAAAACTTAGTGTGAAATCTTGCGGATCAGAATTGCTGATCCGTAGTTTTGGAAAGAATAAGCCTAAGATAAAAAGTTGGAATCTTCATATATAGAGTGTATAGATAACAACATACAGTTACTTAATCAAGTAATCTGTCATGTGCTTATAAAAGTCATCTCAGGAAGAGGGCTCAAGATTGGTATTCGATATTTTGGTTCGTTGTTGAGTACAAAGCCACAGCCACGGATTTTTGCGCAGCTCAAAGCTGAATTAGCGAAGGCTTTTCCGCGGTCAAAAATAAGAAAAAGAACTACAGTCAGGTTTTATGCATCCAACGGGAAGAAATCAGGAGGCTACTGATTTTGTTTATAGATTACTAAAATAGAAGAGAAGTTTAAATTAGGAATGTCCCAAGCAGACTTAGTGGATCATATTTTGGTCGACTCGAACCACAGATCAGGACTACACGTGGAAGTCAAGAAATCCACAAAACACATTACAACTTTTAGAAGTCTTGGCTAAATTCGAAGATATTCTTACAAATTACAAAGAGTTATCAAGAACGATAATATGAAAGACGAGGTCAAGTAGCATGGGATACCACAATTTTGAGAGCTAATGGTAGAAACGGAGGAATTCTGAAATAAGGCGTAGACAAATAACGGTAAATGAATCTTACGAGAATAGCCGTCAAAATAATATAGGGTTCGAGAGGAATAGGTTTCAAAATAATGATCAAAAGATTCAGCAACAGGGTTTACTCATTTCGAAGTAGGCGAAATGATAATTTTATAGAGACCGTAGAAATATAAGGGTTCGAGTGATAATTTCAATCCAGACGATAGGACGCAAGGGGACGTTAAATGTTGGTAAGGTTATTGATCAACCTCAAAAGGAGGTGTCGACAAGAGACAATTAGACTTTCTCCGATATGTATAGCACCGTAGAACTCCCCACGTTCCTATATTGTTAAATAACACATTTTTGAAAGCGCTATGGGACACCGGAGCAGATAAATCATTTATATCGGAAGAAGTATATAGAAAATATTTTTTCTATAAGCAAATAAAAATCGCGAGCCAGGTAATAACAGCACAGGGTGCGAAATGCCAAAACAAGGGGATTGTAGGAGTGAAAAATTAGGATCAGACAATTCGAAAGAAATTGAGTCATTTCATGTGTTGAAAGATTTAGAATACCCATGTATTCTAGGTATAGATTTCATAAGTGCGTCAAGAATAGTATTAGATTTTAATCAAAAATCGTTGAAAATTCAGATTCTCAAATAAATAAAATTGGTTGAACCAATTAAAGAGGAAAAAGTTGAGATAGATTTATCTAAAACAAAATTGGGGAAGTAGAAAAACAAAAACTACAAAAATTGTTTTAGTAGTTTTAAAAGGGTTATTTTCAGACAAACCAGGTCTTACTCATGTTTTATACCATGAAATTGACACGGGAGATAACCCACCAGTAGCTTCAAGGCCTTATAAGTATGATCGCACTAAGCAAGCAATAATAGATTTTCACATACAAAAAATGTTACAAGAGAAACGATTGTTCCAATTCAGTCCCCATACGCGTCACTATGTTGTATTATGCAAAGAAAAATAATGGGTTACCACCGGATAATCCGGAAGCATATAGATTTGCAGTAGACTATAGAAAATTAGAGATTCGATCACAAAGTATCCGCGATACCCTTTACCGTTAATAGATGATTTATTAGCAGACATACCATATACAACAATAATGTCATCTCTTGATCTAAGAAGTGGGTACTTTCAAATGGCAGTAAAGCCCAGCGATATAGTTAAGACTGCATTTGTAGTAAAAGAGTGGCACTTATGCTTTCCAAGCGGATGCCATTCGGTTTATCAGGAGCAGCTCCCAATTTTAAGCAATTGACATAATCCTAAAACCGGTGATAGGAAGGTTTGTGAAGTGTTTTACATGGACGACATTGTGTACGTCTCCATCATTCACTCACCATGTTGAACATTTAAGGGAAGTTTTTCGTTGTTAAAGGATGCAGGATTGACATTAAATAAGGAAAATGTAAATTCGGGTGCGATGAATTGAAATATTTGGGATTAATTATTAGTAAAGAAGAATTAAAACGGATGAGACAAAGGTTGAAGCTATACAAGAGATGAAACCGCCCGTAACTCAAAAGTTTCCAAGTTTTTAAGGTATGTCCCAGTGGTACACTTGAAATTTGTTAAAATTATGCGAGATGGTATGAAACCACTTTATAATCTTAAACGAAAATTTAAAAAATTTGTCTGGTCCAATGAAGCACAAAAGGCATTCAGAGAAGAGGTCAAGGAGGCGGTAACAAAAAGCGCCAGTTTTAAAATTACCAAACTTTCAGGAACCATTCGAGGTTATTTACAGATGCCAGTTCGATTGGTTTTAGGGCAGTACTTAACCAACAAAACAGACCAGTGGTATTTGCGTCACGTACACTGAACAACGCAGAGAGGAATTACACAGTAACCGAAGAGAATGTCAGCAGTAGTATGGGCGTTGAACAAATTTAGAACATATTTAGGAATAATACCAATTAAGGTAATAACAGATCACGCCCCATTAACACGCCTAACTCATGGCAAAAATTTGTCGAGTAAGGATGATTAGATGGGCACTAAAGTTAGCAGAATTCAATATAGAATGGGAACATAGACCGGGAACTCAAAATACAGTGGCTGACATTCTTTCAAAGGGAATCCAAAATTAATAAGTATAATTGGTGATGCACAGAGTGAATGTGCCATAATCAAAAGATTTGGTACTTACTTCGCGGGAACAATTAATAAATGAACAGAAAAATGACCCAGAATTAGGTCATATATATATAGATATTTAGAAAACCCGGAAGATAACTCGGTTAATGCAACGATATGTGAGAAATTGTTACGATTTCCGTTTAATTGAAGGATTGTTATTTTATACGAAACACGCAACGTCATTAGGTGAAATGCATTGTATACATTCCCAAATCTTTAAGGAATGAAAAATAATGAGAGGAATTTCATGACAAGCCAATAAGTGGACACTTAGGCAGATTTAAAACGTATCATAATAAAATTCAGGACGTTTGTTATTTCCATTACATGAAAATTTATTGATCAATATGTCTCTACATGCCATATGTGCCAAGTTAATAACTTATAAGCACGCGTTACCAGCTGGTCGGTTAAATCAATTATATCAAATTATCCGAATGAGATAGTGACGTTAATTTGTTAGGCCCGTATCCTATATCGAGAATAAGACGTAACCGCTATATTTTAGTAATAACCGATCATTTCAGCAAATGGGCTGAAATTATACCTCTTAAAAGGCCTCATCTCGTATATTAGCGGATATTTTTTTGATAACTTTATATCGCGTTGTATGGAGCTCAATAAACTTAATAAGTGATAATGGTCCCCAATTTATATCCGAGATTTTTGAGCACTTAAGTGAAAGATTAGGCATAAGGCATGTGTGAAGACTTTGTTGCATATCATTACAAGCAAATCGGACTGAAAGAGTTAATCGAGATATAGTGCAAATGATTGCAAATTATGTTAATGATCAACACGATACTTGGGATCAATTCTTACGTGAGGTTTGCCTGAGCGGTGAATGAAACAACGGAAAAACACCATTTGAGATTATTTTTAGGTCGAAAATTGATTACACCATTTCAAAAACTAGTTATGATCTCGGAAAGTTCAAAATTTAAAATTCAAGATATACAGAAAAGCTTTAAAGAAGCTAGACTAAGTACGAAAATTAAACAGGAAGGTGGGAAAAATATTTATAATAGACGTAGAAAAGACATAAAATAAAGATTAAATGATTGGGTTTTATTGGAAACACACCCTGTAAGTTCAGCAGCTAACAAAGTATGTGCTAAATTTGGCAAAAATTTGAGAAGGGACCTTATAGAGTCTTAGAGTTTAAAATTTTTAATAATATTGTAATATGGAAATCAGGAAAAAAGATTAACAGTTAACGTAGATCAAATAAGGATATATCGTCTTAGGAAATGTGACGAGGTCAGGTATTAGGAACAGGTATGCAAGTATAAGATCAAGTCCAGGAAGCTCGTACTTCCGGAAAAAAGTACACAAAGTTAAATATGAGTCACAATACGGGAAACAAAAATCTGCGGTGAAACGTAGGTTAGAGGCAAAAAGGGATTGGTAACAATCAAATCAATATAAAAATACAGAGAGGACCCATAAAAACAAATCACTGGTCAGATCACTACTAGTTCATTAGGAATGAAAATAAAAACAAAGGTTTAAATATAATAGAGGTATTAAAAGATCAGGTGTGTGTGTCGGGGCAAGTGGACCACAAAGAAAGTGGCAAGAAAGGGTAATAATAATATGTAAAAGACAAATGTCATCCGTATATTTCTAGAAGAAGGAAAAGGAACAAAGAGTGCACTGAAGTTACAGATGAAGTAAGATACAGCTTAAGACCAAGACGAGAACAGAAGAACCCCGACCAGCCAAGAACACAGTTGTTAAGTCAAAGGGAAAGGACGACAAGGAGATTACAAGCCTTACAACAAGAAATTCAGTACAAACGAGGAATGAAGAGTGATGACACCTCATCGTTGAACGTGAATGTGGGAGAAAACATATAAAATCAGGTTGTATTGTTTCATTTTTATGATCTTTCAACAAGTGGTGGAAAATTGTGCAAAGAAGGAAGTCTCGGGCGGTGCTTAAAAGGTTATAAAGCCAAGAATAAAACACTACAATGAGTGTTCTTTTAATTTTGGAACTTTTTGACTTGTTAAAAATTTTTTCTGAAGAAAACATTTGTAATCACACATTTGTTTGCTTCGATGTATGACTTCGTGAGATGCGAAAATTCCTTTGGTTATTTGTTATAATAGTTTATTGAAAAATGTTTGTAATTGTATAATATGTGTATATATATATATATATATGTTGTTGTATTGTTACGTATTATGAGGCATCTGGTTCAGGGAAACGCGGCGTAGTCAGGGCACTAACAATAATAATAACGGCGCTGCGCGGCTCATTGGGAGTTTTATTTGGAACCAGATGTGGGGATGGAGATGAAAATTTGTTGATATATAAATAATATAATAATTGTTAAATTGATTTATATTATGGAAATAGAACTCAAACAGTTTTCATTTCAGGAGACTGACCCTGAAATCTTGAAAAGTATAGCTTCAACAAGAAGGGAGCAGAGTACCAGCTCCATATGCAGTGTTAGATTGGGTCTGCGCACCCAGAATATTTATTTTTTAAGAATTAACATAAATATTTTAAGTAATTGAAATGTAAAAGTGAGAGAGAGGGCATAAATTAAGCAGTAATTATTAATGTTGGCCTAGTTATTGGAGTAAATTTATTGTCACGGGTTTTAAATTTAAATTGAATATTAAAATTTAATTCTAAGATGATAATGAAAAGTAGGAATTAAGATAAATATTAGAAATTATAAAGAAGTTAAAATTTAAAGATTAAAATTGCAATGAAAATTAAAAGTCAGAATAAATTTTGGAAATTATAAAAAGTTAAAATTTAGATTAAAATTGCAATGAAAATTAAAAGGTAATATTGGAAATTATAAAAGTTAAAATGAGGATTTAAGATTAAAATTTAAATAAAACTCAGAAAGCGAAGAAATTTAGAAATAGAGATTTAGACACGTAATTTATTAAGGGCATTGAGAACCCTTAAGTAAATCACGTTTTTCTTCTTGGAGGGGGTTGTGACGTCTCTCGCGTCTTTCTGTTAACATAACTTCTATGTTCTTTGACGGCCACGATTAATGGCAAAACTTTTCCAACCCAATACCAAGAAGATAAACAAAGATATTATGCAAATTAGATTTACTATAAAAGGATAGAAGCTTTGATGATAGGATATAGCGTGGCAAACCTAGATATATCGTGGCAAGCTTAGATTTAGCGCGGCAGGCTCAGAGATAGTAGTGTGGAATCATTCTGATCGATAGCGTGACAAAGCTTAGTGTGAAATCTTACAGAGCAAGAGTTAGCGGTCTGATAGCTTTAGAAGGAATAGAAATCTATATAAAGAAGTTGGAATCTTCATATATAAAGCGAAAGATATATATTCTCTTTAGGTAAAGGAACCAGAACTGAAAAAGGTAATATTGGATATAAGTAATTAAATGAATAAGATTATTAATGATAATTGAGATAAAGAATCTAGTTGCGTGATCTGACTAAATACGTGATTTAATTTGGGCTTGACTCTCACTTTAATTAAAATTGTCAAATTAGAATTTAAGTAATATAAGTTATTCTTAATAAAAGTTGTATTAGAGTATTATGTCTCATCATTTTGATAATCCCTCACAACTTACGCGGAACCGGCACATTTATGGTCATCACAGGATGGCTATGTCGCAATACTGCTCTACCTCATCCTGTGTTACCAGGAATTTCATTATTCAGCAGCTAAGTGTTTTTTATGTAATTTTTATACAATTTGCTTTTCTTTCTGCAATAGGTTTGGCAAAAGCGGATCAACATTAGGTTTAACATCTGTTTTAACTTTAAATCTTTATGAATGATTTTAATTACAGTTTCGGTTGGATGAGTTTGGTGTGTTTTTAAGGCGCAAGAGCCAGTTTTAGCTATACTGCGCCAAACGTTCATAGGTCTGTGGTCTGGACGGAAAGGAGAAAAGAGAGAACTTGGATGACAAGATGGAGGTCGAAAATAGAGAAGGATAACTGGGGGTAACCAAAGATAGTAAACTTCTTGGAAAAGGAAAAAAGATCACTAGGGTATATATCTCGGGATTAATTACAGTTTCGGAAGGAGAGAGGAGCATTCCTAGTTTGATGCAATGAATCTTTGAGTTGGCGAATTTTCTTTTGGGATCAGAGTTAGTACCACTTTCTTGATAGTTGCTTGCATTTTAACAATCTTAGGATTAAATTTTGTGGTCATGTTTTCATTTTTACTTTCTCCTGGACACTTTTCCCCCCTTTCAAAATTCATATATTACAAATTCCCTTGACCGAAATGCAATAACTGAGGTTTTTACACCTCTTTTTAATTTGTTGATAAGAATATTTCTCCTTGGAAAGCGTGTGACGTCTCTCGCGCCTTTCTGATTAACATGATTCCTATGTTCTTTGACGGCCACGATTAATGGCAAAACCTTTCCAACCCAATACCAAGAAGATAAACGAAAGTAACATGTAAATGAGATATACTATAAAAGGATAGCGTGGCAAACCTAGATAGAGCATAGGGATAGCATAATATATAGCGTAACTTTGAAGCTCAGAAGGTTGTAGTGTGGAATATTCTGATCAATAGCGTGACAAAAGCTTAGTGTGTGAAATCTTGCGGATAGAATAAGCAGTCAAGAATTAGCTGCATTGCGGATCAAGAATCTTCATAGATAAAGTTATAGATTATATTCTCTAGGTCAAAGGGACCAGACTTGGAAAAGGTAATATTAGATATAAGTAATTAGATAACAGGATTATTTAGGATAGTGAGATAGAGGATCTAATTGCGTGATCTGACTTAAATACGTGATTTAATTTGGGCTCATTTCTCACTCCTAATTAATAATTGTCAAATTAGAACTTAATTATTATAAGTTACTCTTAATAAAAGTTGTATTAAGGGTATGTCTCATCATTTTGATAATCCCACACACCTCTAACACGCGCAGAACCGGCAAGACATGAATTAAATACAGGATGGTTATGTCTCAATGGCATGAACGTATTTAATTCTGGGTTAGGTAATGTAGGTGGAAATACAATTCTACCTGAAATGTACTTTTCGGGGTCGGAGAATGTTGCAGAGTTTATCGAGTGCATCGATAACAATATCAGTTACTTGAAATCCCAAGTAATCTGTCGTAGCTACTTAAAAAGTCATCTCAGGGGAAGGGCTCAAGATTGGTATTCGATATTTGGTTCGTTGTTGAGTGCAAAATACAGCCACGGATTTTGCGCAGCTCAAAAACTGAATTAGCGAAGGCTTTTCCGCGATCAAAAATAAAAGAACTACAGTCGGAGTTTTATGCATCACAGCAGGGAAGAAATCAGGGAGGCGACTGATTTTGTATATAGATTACTAAAAATAGAGAAGTTTAGAATTAGGAATGTCCCAAGCAGACTTAGTGGATCATATTTTAGTTCGACTCGAACCACAGGTACAGGACTACGTGGAAGTAGAAATCCACAAAATACGATACAACTTTTAGAAGTCTGGCTAAATTCGAAGAGATATTCTTGCAAATTACAAAGGGGTTATCAGAACCATAATGTAGAAAGACGAGGTCAAAATGCGCATAGGATGCCTAATTTTGAAGCTAATGGTAGAAACTGGAGGAATTCGGAAATAAGACGTAGACCAAATAACAGAAATGAGTTTTACGAGAATAGCCGTCAAAATAATAGAGGGTTCGAGAGGAATAGGTTTAATAATAATGATCAAAGATTCAGCAACAGGGGTTACTCATTTCGAAATGAGCGAAATGATAATTTTAATAGAGGGACCGTAGAAATAAGGGTTCAGTGATAATTTCAATCGAGGCGATAGGACGCAAAGGGACGATTAAATATTGTAAGGTTAATGATCAACCTCAAGAGGTGTCGACAAGAGAGACAATTAGACTTTCTCCAATATGTATAGCACCCGTAGAACTTCCCCACGTACCTATATTATTAAATAACACATTTTTGAAAGCGCTATGGGACACCGGAGCAGATAAATCTTTTATATCGGAAGAAGTATATAGAAAATATTTTTTCTATAAACAAATAAAAAAATCGCGAGCCCAGGTAATAACAGCACAGGGTGCGAAATGCCAAAACATGGGGATTGTAGAATTAAAAATTCACATCAGACAATTCGAAAGAAATTGGTCATTTCATGTGCTGAAAGATTTAGAATACCCATGTATTCTGGGTATCGATTTCATAAAAGCGTCAAAAATCGTATTAGATTTTGATCAAAAATCGTTAAAAATTCAAAATACACTGGTTGAAGATAATAAGGTAAATAAAGGGAAATTACACGCTAATGGGTCAGAAATGAAGTTAAACATGGTGGCTACACTTTTACCGAAAAACCATGGGAATAATATAATTGGTGATAAAATTAATTGTGCCATAATCAAGATTTGGTACTTACTTCGCGGGGAACAATTAATAAAGGAACAGAAAAATGACCCAGAATTAGGTCATATATATAGATATTTAGAAACCCGGAAGATAACTCAGTTAATGCAACGATATGTGAGAATTGGTCCCACGATTTCCGTTTAATTGAAGGATTGTTATTTTATGCGAAAAACGCAACGTCATTAGGTGAAATGCGTGTATACATTCCAAAATCTTTAAGGAATGAAATAATGAGAGAATTTCATGACAAGCCAATAAGTGGACACGTAGGCAGATTTAAAACGTATCATAAAATTCGGGACGTTTGTTATTTCCGTACATGAAAATTTATTGATCAATATGTCTCTACATGCCATATGTGCCAAGTTAATAACTATAAAACGCGTTACCAGCTGGTCGGTTAAATCCAATTATATCGAATTATCCGAATGAGATAGTGACGTTAGATTTATTAGGCCCGTATCCTATATCGAGAATAAGACGTAACCGCTATATTTTAGTAATAACCGATCATTTCAGCAAATGGGCTGAAATTATACCTCTTAAAAGGCCTCATCTCGTATAATAGCGGATATTTTTGATAACTTTATATCGCGTTATGGAGCTCCCAAAAAAATTAATAAGTGATAATGGTCCCCAATTTATATCCGAGATTTTTGAGCACTTAAGTGAAAGATTAGGCATAAGGCATGTGAAGACTGTTGCATATCGACCACAAGCAAATCGGACTGAAAAAAGTTAATCGAGATATAGTGCAAATGATTGCAAATTACGTTAATGATCAACGATACTTGGGATCAATTCTTACGTGAGTTTGCTTACGCTATTCGTACGGCGGTGAATGAAACAACGGGAAAAACACCGGCTGAGTTATTTTTAGGTCGAAAATTGATTACACCATTTCAAAAACTAGTTATGATATCGGAAGCTCTAAATTCAAAATTCAAGATATACAGAAAAGCTTTAAAGAAGCTAGACTAAGTACGAAAATTAAACAGGAAAGGTGGGAAAAATATTATAATAGACGTAGAAAGGACATAAAAATAAAGGTAAATGATTGGGTTTTATTAGAAACACACCCTGTAAGTTCAGCTGCTAACAAAGTATGTGCTAAATTTAAACAAAAATTTGAGGGACCTTATAGAGTCCTAGAAGTTAAGGGAAATTTAATAATATTGTAATATGGAAATCAGGAAAAAAATTAACAGTTAACGTAGATCAAATAAGAATATATCGTCATAGGAAAAGTGACGAGGTCGAATAGGGAAAAGGTATCCCAAATAGTATAAAAAAGGGAAAA
>BMAV01006716.1:0-26601 GCA_019973955.1 Trichonephila inaurata madagascariensis
AAATGTAACGAATAAATGCAACCTAGAACGTAAATGTTCACTTCATACATATCAAAACTTATTCTAAGATATTATCAAATTATGTCAATGTCATTTAATAATTTGTTTCTTTGAGCATTTTTAACAGAAAATGTCATTTAATGTCTAGAAACCTTTTTTAAAGGACCTTAATTTTTGCAAAAAGAATTTAGCATTTTAAAACTATGTCAAATTGTTATCTTTCTCACTTTTAGTTTGATTCACTTCTTATTTACGTCCTAATTTTGAGATTATACGAAGGTTAGTATCTCGGGTTAAAGGGCATGGCCTATTTCAGAAGATCAAACCTTGAACTTAAGATTTAAACTTATAAAATAAATGATTTTTCTAGTTTTTGTAAATTTATCATGAGGTAAAATATCAAGTTATTAAACTTATTGTTAAAACATAAAGCAGATTAGAGAGTATTATATGCCACATCTTTAAATTTAGATACTTTTTTAAATATGTTAATTATATTTTTACTTGATTTATTATTTATTGAATTATTATAGAACTTTCTGAAAAACTATTTTTTCTTTAAATTGAAGCAAGACAGAAAAGTAATTAAACACAACTATGTTAATTATGTTATTTTTTAGCGAATTCTTAAAATAACTATGACAGTTTTCATACACCAATGCCACACACTTTGTACTATAATTAGCTTTATTTGTTATCAAATTAATAATATAGGGAAACAAAATAAATAGAAACAATAAATATCGTATGCAAAGTTTTGCAAGGACAGTTTTAGCCACTAGTGATATATATATCGATGGTTTTAAGAATCAAATTTTTACAATAAAGTTTTGAAAAGTGAATTCAAATTTTAATGAAAAACGTACATAAAATACATATAATCAAACAATGCAAATGTATCAAATTTTTATGTTAAAAAAATAAATTCCCA
Source organism: Trichonephila inaurata madagascariensis (assembly GCA_019973955.1). Taxonomy (NCBI): domain Eukaryota; kingdom Metazoa; phylum Arthropoda; class Arachnida; order Araneae; family Nephilidae; genus Trichonephila; species Trichonephila inaurata. The sequence continues at coordinate 932 of BMAV01006716.1, forward strand.
TCAAGTTGTTTTAGGGATAGTGAGCCCGCTTCGTAAACCCAAGTTTACGGGTTAGATCCCGGCTGCAGTCGATAGATTTTCTGGATGTGAAAATCGTAGGTCACATGTCATAAGATTATGAAGCTTGTAAAAGATCTCTTGAGTACCAATTTGGCTCTTGGTAAGTTTTATCATTTGAAAAGATCTTGAATTAATATTAATTCAAGCGTTGAAATTTAGAAGCAAGAGCCGCCACTAGATGATACCACCTTGAAATGGCTCTCGCATTTGTCGAATCTGCAGTTTAATTGCCAATACGCAAGCCCATTTGAGGGGGAGTTGTTGCTTTTTATTTCCATACTTGCTAAATTATTTTAAAATATTTTTAATGATATGTGAAATCCTATAAGTATGTTATTATGGAAAATGAATATAAAGGTTAACTGAAAATGAATGAAAAAAGATCTAGAAATAAAACAACTTCTATTTTCCTCTATTTTTTCACCATTGAATTTCTTATATCCTTTTTTTCCCAGCTTGGTTCAAATAGTTTACGCTTTAAAATATATTCAGAAGTTCCCTGAGATTATCTTCTATTCACGAATTCAGTACACCTTAGAGGTGAAATGGTCGGAATGGAATTTCTACTATTGAAAATGTCAAAATTTTCGACATTTTCAAAGTGTTACCATGATAAATCCATAGGATTACTTTACACATCGCTTTTGTTCCCTTTTGACTCATTTCATTTATTTTAATAACATATATGACAAAGGATAATAAGAAAGGTTCTTAGAACTATTTCTAATAAGCAAATATTTAAAATAGACTAATTATATCGTGAAATAAGTAGTTGATTAATTATGATTAAAGTACTCTTGACATAAATATGAAATTTTACGTCGGAACGTAGGTCAAAACATTTTGATCATTATCATTAACTATTAATGATGAGTATATAATTTATTCAGTATTTTATCAACTTATAGTTAGTAGATTTAATACTGCTATGATTTGCAACACCCCCATTAATTAATTTATAATAATTAATTAGTATATATATTTAGTTTTACTTAGAGTACAGAACTTGAATGATTTCTGTATCAGTATATTTTTTCTATCAGTATATTACATTGATATGTTATCATTTTATTATGTGAATATATTTAGGCAATATTTGAAATAATTTTTTTTTTCTCGATTAAAGGTAAAATCAGTATCATTTTTAGTCCAAAAAAGGTCATATTCAACATACTAATATTGCTTCAACATATGAATGCCTTCAAATTCAGTCACACAAATTACTTATTTCTAAATATAATCGTTAACTTATAAAAAAATATCAGCATTTTTAATTTTATTCAGAGATCAGATAATTTTTTTGCCAAAAAATCTTTTACGTACTATATAAAAAATTTTTAATTTTCAAATTCGTCTATTTAAGTAAAGGTGGACATCCCAAGATATCCATCTTTAGAGTATAATAATTTGTCTTCAGAGACTAGCTGTTTATCTTGGCAAGAAAATTAATTTAACCCACCAACCTATCGGTCAGCATTGTACCTTGCACGCGTTAGACGACTGGGAGGAAAAAGTATTCCTTTCTGGACCAGTCGTTAAGCGTTTTTATTCCGGTTCTTAGCTGATTACGAATTGCGGGAGGAAAGATCACAGCATTTCAAATGTATTTCTCTCTATATATATTAATGTTTTTCATGATGCTATTAACATACTATGGCAACAATGTTAACTTCCAAGATAACTCACCAAATTGTCAACCCCAATTTCGTATGTGTCATACGTGCTGAACTGGCAACCATGTGCTTCATTTCATATAATGTCGCCAATACGGTTGCTTTAGTACATTATTGAAAGCTCTCGCAGAAAAAATATCGCACCGATTTCCTAGACTGGAATCGCTGCGTAAGGAGATAAGCATTGTCTCATACGAAGACTTATAAACAATCAACGGAACTAAATACTCAAATTTCCAGGAATTTGCAACAGTTGCAGGTTTATCAAAATCTGAAGACTTTATCAATGAAGTTTTGGATGATGCAGCTTCAGAGATGAATTTAAGAAAAGGAGCGTCAAGAACGAATTTTGCGAAAAAAAGAACAAATAAATAGAATTACCTAATACATGCAAATTACAGTTTTATAATTTCAGCAATTAGTATGAACAACTATATAATTGGTACAATCAGGTATGATCCGCATTTAAGGGGACAAGGGGTACCCCTAGTTACTTTAAAAATGTCTAGATGGAATATTTTTCTTAAATAAAAACTTCAATACCATCCCTAATTGAAAGCATTAAATAATCATTTAAAATTAAGTCATAATTAACTATTACAAATATGTAACGGTTGTAAAATCTCAGTGTAACCATTGTTTAATTGTTAGTAATTGATAAATTTATATATCGCTGTTACAATGTAGCTGGAACTGCGTTTTTTAGGAGCTCTTGATTCTGTCAAACTCTTATCTACGATAATTAGAGTTTGAATGACATTATAAAACTTTTAATTGCTCATTTTAAATTAAATACTCTTAGATAAAATCAAAACTATTACTGTAGTTTTTAAATTAAAAAGTATTTACATGGATAATGTTTAAATTGCCTTAGTTGTAAAGCATAAAGCGTGAGGAAAAAAAATCTGGACTAAGAAAATTTTTTCATGTTAAGGAGTGGGCGGGGGGATTTTAACCAATCCAATTGCAGCTAAAAGTTTCTGTGCTATAATTTATTATTTTCAACGCACAAAATACGTTCAGAAATTTTCAAGAGACATGATTTTTGCCTTTAATCCCTCTTTAATATCTTAATCTTTTTAAAACTGTTGAATTTAGTGGTCAGTTGGTTTTCTTGACCAATATTTTGTTGAATTCTGGTTTTACATCACCTTTTTTTGTAGTATAAATCATCAAGGAAATTCCCATAATACTCAGCCTTTTTGAACCATTTACTCTTCAGAAAAACGTATATAAAACTTTAAATTCTTTTTATTCTACAGAATTTGAGGGATTGTCTTTAAGAAATTCAGAAGAATTATTTTAAAATTCTTCATTCTGTGCAGCATGAGATTCAAAAATAATTTACGTATTTTTGAAATAAATCAATGCAAAACAAATTGCTGAAGTTTATTCAGAAGAAAAAGGAAACCTCTAAACAAAACAATAGTAAAAAAATAAATATTATTGGTATTGGAATTTTTAAAACAAAACAATGAGAATCACTTTTAGGTATTATACTGGTAGATGTGGCGAAGAGAGAGAGAGAGAGAAATAGAGCTGTAAGGAAAACATCATGTTAATGTAATGTTTGAAATCTAGATTACAATAATGCATTGTATTTCTTATAATCTAGACTCTTTTTAAAAAGGTTTGCCAAAAGAGAGAAAATAATACTTAGATATGAATATTAAAAACAGGATCAGAGAATTCCCATCATAAAAATAATATTTTTAACTTTCGTGAACCTTTTACAGTTAATATTTTCTTAGAAACCGCAAAACTATCAAATGCTTCCTTTTAAACGGAATACTAAATTATAATGAACTCTGAAAAGATTCTGTTTGGATTTTTTAAAATTTAAATTAATGATCCTTTTCTAATTTTCTTAAGGTATCCGAATACGTTCGGAACCGCGATTTTGCAAAAGCATGTAAATGGATAATATTTATAATATTTAGTGTCACTTAGATTAGAAAAATGTATATAAAGCTGTTTTAAGAATAGTATTATAATATAAAATTATTTAAGTACAATATTTTGACAAAAAATGAAAATAGAATGACCCATTTTCAAAATATTCTACTTTGGTGAAAATTACTTCTATTATAATAATATTTTGCCTGTATATAGCTAAGACCTCTGCACAGAGGCTCAACTAGAATTTTTGAAATTTATAACTTAGAAGTGGGTTTATCCATGTTTTACGACAAAGAGGGAAGAAATTTTAAGAAAAAAACGCCGATAATTATTTCAATGGGTGATAACTCTGCAAATAATGTAAACTTTTTCAAAAATCATAGTTGAGCCTCTGAACAGAGGTCTGAGCTATATACAGGCAAAATATTATTATAATAGAAGCATTTTTCACAAAAGGAGAACATTTTGAAAAAAAGGTTATTCTAAGTTAGTTTTTTGCCAAAATAGTGTATTTAGATAATTGTTTTTGTCAAAATGTCCTTAAAACAATTTTATACATGTATTCTAATCTAAGTGACACTCAATATCATGAAAATTATCCATTTATGTGCCTTTTTAAAATCACGGTTCCGATCGTAGTCGGATACCATAACATCTAAATATACGAAATATGCTAAAAAATAAGGCTTTTTAAATAGTTTGCTTCTATAAGTTACCCAAACACGTTCGGAGTACTTTTTTTAAAAAAAAATAGGATACTAAAACATAAATGTTTTTTAGAGATCTATAACAATAAATACTAATATTTAACGAACAATATTTTTAAAAAAATATCTATATCTTACAAAAATCAAAATTATAAATGAAATTCAAGCACAATATTTTTAAAAAACATCAAACTAATTAGAGAAAAATAAACTTATAACAGTAAAATTATTATTAAACCAATTCGATGCATTTATCTAGAGAATGTACTAAAATTTTAATGTTTTATTAAAATTTTAAAATTTTAGAGCTGATCGAATAAATATTGTAAGAAATGCGACAATTTTTTTACAAGGACATTATTTAAATAACTAGCCATAACACAAAAAATATTCATACAGTAAAAAATATTTTAGAACATTCTCTAGAAAGTAACATAAATATCAAGTTCAAAAGTTTCATAAAAATATATTTGTAATATTTTGAGTAATCAGACTTAGCACGAGATAGATTTTGAACCATTTGAATGTCCACTTCTGGTAGATTAAAAAGGGCTCAATTTCTGTTTTTTCTAATTTCAAAATTATATGTAACTTGACCTCTAGAAAATCGTGGGAACAAAACAAAGTATGTTTTAAACAAAAAGAAAGCTCTATTCGCCCAATAAAAAATTGTGGTGTTTTTGACCGAATTTGAAATTTTTTACGTGTTCGGATACCTTAACTAGAATGTGTAAAATATACCCCACGCATTAAAACCGACACCATTTCTGAATTTTATAGCATTGAAAATTACTTTCTTGGCTGGGTTAATCGTAACCAAATATGATGAACCAAATATGATTCTCAGTTAACATTCCAAATTCTTTCGACAAGAAAAAGATTGAAGAAAATATCACATTATTTAGAACAATCGTTACACTCTGTCAATTGACTTTTTAATGATAAAGATTCCTTTTCCTATAATTTCTAGCAATAATTTTTTCTTTAAATTTTGCAATCATCTAATTCACATTTCTGGTAATTTTAATTTGCATTTCAGCAGATTTAACATATACTCTTTCAAACTTTGTGACTGTAATACTCTTGAACAAAATGTTGATCATCTAATCCTTTCCTTGTTCAATATTATTTTAACAAAGAATGCCTGAAGTTTAAGCTACATCCTCTTAAAATCAACTGGCCGCCTAATTTTATTCTGCTTGTTTCCAGAAAAGCTACATTAACCTTAGTTTGTAACTTCACTGAATTTATTTTGCAACTTTTACACACATTGGTTCGTTTCAAACCTATTGTTGCGTTGCTATTGTATTTTATTTTCTTTACTACTTTTGTTTGTTTTGTAAGTCTCTTGTAATAATTTGGGAAATTATTTTATCCTTCAATTAAAAAGTCACTTATTCCTGTACATGATCCACAAATTTGTACAAGTTCTTGAAGTCGTGTTAGGGACCTGAAGGTTAAAGGTTACAAAACCTACAAATGATACAATTAAATCTCTAACAAGTAACAAATGTAAAATTTTTTCAATTCATTTTATTATAATTTCATATATTTTTTTAAAAAATAATATGTCGTGATTCAACTGTGTATCATACAATTATATTATTTTTCTTTAGTTTCTAAGAAACATTTACTCTTTTTTGCAGTTTATGAATCGAAATTAAGAGGACGACACATTATAGTTCTAATTGACCAAAATCGGTCAAAATATCAAATTTCATTTTCTCTTAGCTCCAAATTATTTTTTATATACTTTTCTATAAACCACAAAACTTGAAAGTTCTAAACGTAAAACGCAGAATTATGATAGCTTTCAATGTTCGTTTTATTCACATCTCTACGGCAAATCAAAACTTTAAACTGACTTATCTCAGAAAGATAAAATAACTAGTTTGTCTTTCATTTAAAATGCTACAAGTATTTTTTCATTGCGCTTCCACACGCTTTTGAAATTTTTTTACCTATTGCTAATAGCACATGTAACAAAAGTTGGTTTGCATTTTTGAATCAAAGCAATATTTATTTATTTTTTTTTAAATAATTGAACTCAGAATTTATACATTTTTTAAGAAATTTTCAATAAACATTCACAAAAAGAAGTATTGTATGAATACCAATCACGTTAACGCAAAACCCATACCAACTTTTGTTATACATAGTTTGATGTACTTGCAAATCAAATTTTATGCGTGTATATAAATGTTTGTAAGAGAAGTAGCATTTTAAAATCACTTCACAAATTTTAAGTTTTTTTCTTAAAAAATTATATGGCTAGTTTTTTAAGAAATTTTGAGCATAAGATCTGTTTTACATAGTATACACACATAGGAGGTAACCAAAAAAAAAATTAAAAATCCTAAAATTAAAAATTTTTGCGCAAATCGTACCATGTCCCCTTAAAAACATAGCCATTATTTTAATTCTGAGATATATAGAATCAAAACTAAAAAATGACATGAAAAAAATTCCAAGATTCTACTTTCCATACATTTACACAAAGAATTAAAAAATACGATAAATCGCTCTATCTGTTATAACTTTTAAAATATTTTACTCTATATTATAAAATCTGGCTTAAAAATACTTTTATCTTTGAGATTATAATAACTTCGAGTAAAAAAAATTCTTATTTGATTTACAAAAACCACAGGTTTTTCACACCACAATCCTCCTTTAACTCATATAATTAACATCTGCTCTTTCCGATAAGAACAATTCGGGTGGCACGAAGTTAAATTTCGATCAAGTTGCTATTTTAAAACAGTAAAAGAAAAATTAAAGAGCCGTATAAAGTTTCTACCTTTAGATGTACGAACTTAAAGATGATTTAATATTAGAAGAAAGTCGAATTTTTTCGAATTTGACTTTTTTTCATTTTAAATGAAATGGAAAAGATAGAAATACTTTTTTATTCTCTCTTTATGGACTTATGTGCCAAAAGATATTTTTTATGCATTTTTGCATCCATTATTGCTCAGTGAAAAAGGAAAGAAATAGGCGTTTTGGTTTAGGAATTATTTAAAGAAACACACTCTCAAACAAAATCTCACATTATTTAAAATATGGTTGCTTAGTTGAAATGTTTATGCGTTCTAGTTTTCGAATATAAAGACTAATTCAACTTCTCAAGAGAATAATTTAGAATTTTTTTGATGAAGAAACAGGAGTTGTTTTAATGATGTTTCTGCTTTGATTTGAAGTCTGCATTTAGAGAAAAATTTAACATATAAGAATTAATGTCCAGAAATATTTGTTTCATGATGTAAGCCAGTGTTTCTCAAACTGTGGGGCAAGAATTTCAAAGCGATAACCCTCAAGGGGGCGCGAGCATATTGAAAATGAAAGGTTAAAAAATTAATTCTTACTGGAAATGAAAAAAATACTTCTGATATAATAAAAATACAGATTTACATTGATATTTATATGTAATTAATCTGGTGAAAAGTTCATCAAAATGCGAACTACTCTCTTTGAACGCCTATTAGCTATCTTTGATCCTATAACCTAAAATAAAAAATATTTTGTTTGCTTTGCTGTAATCCTACGATGAGAGATTCTTTTTATTACGTTTTTTGAACTTAAAATATTGCTTTAAGCTGGCTTTCGAATTTACTGGTATGAAGCCACCGCATCCCTTTTTTTAGGAAAGTTGTAAATTATATAATTCTAGCGCTTTTTTTTCACAATGTGAAAGAGTTTTTTGATACATGGATAAGCATATTGGCTGTGCACTTTGAAGGATTAATTGGCCAAGATTTTTTATGAAGTACTGAAACATATAATACAAAAAATCGTTAATTTGTAAAAATTATTAGCTTCGTTACTAATGACCTTGACAGAGAATCCTCTATCATGACAGTCTTAATGGAAGCTGTAAAATGAATTGATAATATATCTCCTTTTTGGAGCAAATGTTTTTAGAATCTTAAGGTAACTTGTTTAGACCGAGTTCCCAAGCACGACCCACTATTTTTCAAAAATATTTTCTTGAACATGCTGCATTTTCTCCTATGAATAACTTAGTGGTTTTAATTTCGTGATGTGTTGTACGACTGATTATGCTCTATAAAATGTAAATGAGCAGAATTCTAAAAAGAATTGGGCATTTGTGAGTCTCTGAAAGGAAATTGAAGTTGATCAAACAAAGGAAACACTTGCTGAAATAATGCATATTAATCATGTAAGGAAAGTAAATTTGAGAAAAGCAATAAATATGAAATGAAAGGTAAATTTTCTTTCAATAGCTACATTAAGAACTTATCAAGCAAATATAGGCCATACCAAAATTCAATAAAAATACACTTCACCCTGTCAAAAAGACACAAGCAAGAAAAGTTCAGCAGGATATTTGTCGATCATCAAAGGATATTAAAATTACAAAAACGTGAACAAAATGTGACAGTTTTGCTTGCAAATAACTTTCCTGTAATGTTAGCAAAAAGTGTCTGTGATTTGTGTCCTTTATTAAGGTCACGCACATTTGGAACAATTTAGTTCATTTTATTGGATATTTTCTCAAATTATGAAAGACAAATAGAAAAATCCTTGAAATAGGTAAGTATATTTTCTCTTAGTTAAATTATTCACTGAAATTGTGATTTTTATGTTGTATATTGAAAATAATTATAAAAAAAAAGAATTGGGATTGCATCACTCCCCGCGACCATTAACGTTAGTATCGAGTGCACACCTGATCCGGGCTTTCTCGCTTTAAATATTAAAAAAATAACACAATTGTTATTCATTAGAATTTTATATTCTTTTTTATTACTTAACATTTATTCTAAATGCTAATTCTGCGAGGCTTAAAATTACAGTTCATTCAAAACCGTTTATAATATGAGTATTCATTTCAATAAATCATTTTACATTTTTGTATACATTGTCATGCACTTGGTTTTACTCTCCTTACAATTAAGCTATTATATCAAGAATAATATATTATCATTTTTTAAAAAAATAAACTCGTGTTATATAAGAGTGGGTACTTCAGCCAGTATAAGAATAAGTTTAATAATTATCAGTGACTTCCATGGGCTTGTCTTGCAGAGCAAAGTTTTTCAAAGGAAAGCTAAAAATTAGAAATTGACACTCAGAGTTATTTTTTGATATTAAGATCAGATCTATATTTTGTCTTCAAAGTAGCCATCGCAGAAAATCCGGATTCACAAAGGTATGATGTTAAAAATGGTAATAGTATACGAAATGCTTTTGTTTTCAGTGCAGAAAATTCAGCATCCACCTCTATCCAGAATTCAAAGAGTGATTTATTACAAAATTGCCCTTTAATTTCGTCACTGGATGTGAAATCTATGAAGATCTCTTTTTCGGCAGTTGAGAGCCCTTCTGAAATATTTTGAAATGGATCGCTAACCCATTCGTAACTTGCTATCAATTTGCTCTCGTCTGTGTACTTGTTGTTGCTTTATTATCGTCGAATGCTCGCTGTGATTTAAAAATATATCTATGATTTTGTTTTAATCCACTGCCGTAAATACTTAATACCGTGAATTACAATTAGCGCGTGAATTATGAAATGTACATTCAAGAGAGATTCGGTAGCTAATCGATGCGGCCAAGACTGACTAGAATTGTACGAAGTACAGCATTTTTACATGTTTTGTGCAGACGTCTGTTAGGTTGCCTAGACTCACATGAAAGTTCGCGAGGATGCCAGATGTAATGGATATGATAAAGAGCAATATAGATTAGGCTATTTTTTAATGACATTTGTACTTTTAGAAATGGATCTCGAAGGAAATAAATCTTTAATTAAATATTATTTCTCAATTTGTTTCAATTTAAAAATTATAGAAGGAAAATAAAATAATTAACCTATTACTTAAAAGTAATTTACTTATAATATATATTACTTAAGAGTAACATATATCAAAAATTTAATCTTTATCTTATTAATACTGAATTAAGAACAAGTTTAATAAGTATTAGCGACTTCCATGGGCTTGTCTTGCAGAGCAAAGTTTTTCAAACTTTTTAGAAATTGACCCTCTGAGTTCTTTTCTATATTTAGCTGATATCTATATTTTGTCTTCTAAGCAGCCACCGCATTTTGCAATATGTTCCAATTTAAAAATCAGAGAAAGGAAAAATAACATAATAATTATCCTATTACTTAATTTTTTTTTTTGCTTAAAAGAGTAGCATATACAAAATTTAATACTTATGTTATTAATTTGTACGGTTTATAATTAAGATCGTGTATTGTAGCTTTAGCGTCAAAGTGCATTATTATTGCATTCAGTACATTATTAATGTATAAGGGGCGCGATAAAAATTGTGATTGAAAAGTGGGGCGCCAGTATTGAAAGTTTGAGAAACACTGCCCTACATGTTTACCACTTTCAGTGAGTAAGTGATTGCTATTGGTGTTCATAATTTTGTAGATTCCTTAAAACTAATTTATTTATTTACATATAAATAAGTTTATACATATTTTTATCGTAATAATTGCTAATTTATTTATTCTTTATTGACATTTTAGTAAGAAACGTTCAAAGAAGATAAAATAACTTCAAATAGAAAAAGGATGTCGAACGAAAATGCAACGTTGACAATGAATGAGAATGTTAATGACACAACTAAAGTGTTGCCGTTTCAAATTAATTACATACCAGAATTTGTTCGTAAGATCGCAGAAGAAGAATTAAATGATTCACCTGAAAATAGAAGAAAAGGACTGGAAGAGCTAAAGGAATTACTAAATGGTAAGTGTTCCCTTAAATTATCAAATGATTAGAGTACAAAAGTATGAATTATTGTTACTTATATATTATACCAATAGACGATTTCTCCAAAGCAAACAACGTCGCCAAATGCTGTTATTGTATCCGCACATGCATGATAAAAAATTCAGGATCATGCTTTTTTAGTATTAACTCATCGACAAGTAAATTAGTGAGGATTTAGAAAAACAGAATAACGCATTTAAAAAATACGTACACTTAAAATAAATACGAAAGATATACTAGCGACTACGTTATTCAAGTAGTAAAACATCAAACTTGCATTCGAGATCACGACAAATACATCTTCTGCATGTAAGCTACACCGCGTGAATTCGCATAAGTATGACTAAATGTCTTGAAAATCTACGATGTTTCTTGATTTGAAATTTTTGTCAGCCAAATAGTCCTCCAAATACTTACGCCAGTGCTATTCAAATTTATCAATATTCGTGACCCAATATCCCTTCAATAAAAAGTTTTAAATTTTTTATGCTTTGACGAAAAGTACAAACGTTTTTTTAAACCTTATGCCACCGCCTCCTCACCCAAAAAGGTTAACTGCCTGAAATATATATACGTCTTCCGAAGTACGATTTCTATTCTGTGTTCAACTATCCATAAAATTATTTCGAAGGCTTTGGAATGCAATAAAAGGATCTTGACAGCGTTTTCAAGGATTTACATATTTCAGAGGACTTTCTAATTTATTCCTTTTCTCCCTCCAATACATCACATTCGTGCTACTACGTAAAAAAATGGTGGTATTGAGGAAAGAATTATTTATATATCTTTTAAATGGCAGTTAAGGGATTAATTATAAAACGTAAAAATTATCAAGATAAGTGTTATATTTTGTATATAATTTTATATATTTCAAGCCGACGGGGATACTGGTCATTATTAAACTTTTTCCTAATTTAGTATCGTTAAATTAATTATAAAATACATTGTGCAGCACTGATACATGTATAAGTGTATTATATGAGTGTAAATGTATATTAATAATTTTTTTATAATATCCGGGTGTATTGTGTTTGTTTACTTTCAGTAAATTAATATTTAAAAAAAATAATCTCTTCTTTTCGACTTTTGAATATGGTTGCCCCCTAGTAAGAGTTAAGACCCCCACCTAGGGGTACGTATTCTACGGTTTGAAAAACATTGTGACTTCATCGGTTTTTAAGGTAAAATCCTATAATTCCCCACCTCTTGGAGAAGATCTTTCAACTTTGGGCAAAAGGGCGCGCGAGGGCCCGGGAAAAAATCCCCTGTAACTGAAGGATTAAACGTGGTAAATGTTTTGAATTTAAGAACAAATTCCAGAATTTTTTTTCTAATCATCTGACCTCAGCTGACCATATTACTATTAAACAAATAACATTAAAAAAATTTAAGTCAATTCCTACTTAGATCAACAAAGAAAATTTTTATTTTAGTTACTTTTTATTAAACAGTTACAATATATATATATATATATATATATATATATATATATATATATATATATATATAATATATATTCGAACCGATTTAAAGGGGGAGATTTTTTTAATTTTGTTAAATTTATTGTCATCCAAAAAAATCGGGATATAAAATTTCAGTTCAGCTGAATTTTTTAAAAAGGGGAAAAAAAATTGAAGTTTTGACAAAGTCGCTAAAAGGCTAAATCGCCAAAAAAGGGTGCCAACGTTTGTGTGTATTTGTAATTCTATAAATAATTAGTTTTAAACAATTAATTTTAATTTATTATAATTAAATTATTATATTGTCATCCAAAATAATCATGTATATAAAATTTCAGCTCTGTTGAGCGCTTTAAAATGTATTTTTTTAACAATTGAAAATTCCACCAAGATAAATAAATAAATAAATATAGAGAGAGTGTGAGCTAATAGTAGGAATTGAAAAAAAAACCAAATGTGTATAAAAAGTCGCATTCAGACACTCTATGACTTATGAAGCTGATACTTATAATGTGTTGGCAACCGAATTAAGTTGCTTCTAGTTGGCAAAGTGATCTCAATTGACTAGGAATAAATTCCTTTTATTTCTTATGTAAAGAAAAGAATTTCACACACATTTACGATAAAATTGTTATGAAATTGTAAGGCTGTCATACAACTGAGATAAGACTGTTTTGTCTATATGATAAGCAAGTTATTGTTTTGTTATTTTTCTGAAAATATGATAAAGTTGTTGTTACAGAATGACATGATGATAGGGTTAAGAAGTTGAAAAGATAATTCTTCAGAATTTATCAGTTTAACTGGTGATAGTAGAGAAAGAGGGAATTTTTGTTATTTTAAGCATTTAATAGATATAATTAACAAGTATGTTCTACTTTAAATCGAACTTATGGTCTACCCATTATTTTAATTAAATCTATGAATAAAGTAATAGACATAGTTGCATAGAAACTTATATTCAAGCTAAGCAAAAGAAAAGTAGATTGAATCGCAAAATAGCTTATAAATAGCTTATAAGGAAAATTTATTTAATCATAAAGCTACATAAAATAATTAAAAGAAAAAAAAACAAGGAATTTCGAAAGTCTGAATTTTATATCTTTATCCCCATTTTTAGATAAAAAGATCTTTCTGAGGATTAAAACATTTTAATGTAATAAAATTTAACTTTTCCCTAGTAAAATGTATTTAAAATATTATTTTTAATAATAAAAGAGATGTACATATTTAATATTTAGTTTAAAAATATGTAAAAAAAGAAGAATTGCTTACGTTCGAAGAAACGCTTTTCCCGTAATAAATTTTATTATTTTTTCCCCTGAAATAATTTAAGTAAGCTTTAAAAGTAATGTCGTAAATAGTAATAATATATATTTTATAAAATTAAATAGAAATAGGTGCATTTTGAAAACAAGAACAGCCTCTACAATTGTTGCCAATTCAATCTTTTTGTTCCACAGAAAAAGAGAAAAAAAGGAACGACTTCCTTTAAAATCTTGTTGGTCCATAGTATAAATGCGGACGAGGATTTTGAATAACATTCACATAAAAGATTTTATTCCATGTTTAAATTTAACTTAAAACAAAAGCTGTTTGTGATTCATGTATTTTTAAACCATATGGCTTATTTACACTTGCTCGTTTTATCATTACGATAAAGAAATTTTTTTTGAGGCCTTACAATCGCATCCGTTGTTCAAGTTTTCAATAATTTGAAAAGAAACTGTACAGCCAAAATTTAAATGTTAATATATTTTTTTCTTTTTGAAGTGATAACTTCTTTAGGCACGTTTTGCTGAAGATTAAATCTATATTAAGCATCAAGTTCGGCTGCGTTACGCTCTCAATCGTGTTTAAATTGTTCCAGTTAGTAATTATTCTCGGATTGGTGACATTCGCTTAGTTTTGAGTTGAAATCATTTTAGTCTCACTTTTTTAAATAAAAATTTCATGCTCTTTTTTCCCGTGAAGTTTTATCTTTTTTATTTAAACTGCCATGCAGCCTGCATCCACTCAACTCCATCGAGTGAACGAAAGAAGAGGTCTGCAAGAGAAAACAAGGGAAACAATTAACTTTACGCGGGAGATCGAAGTTAAGAATAAATTAATTATGAGATATATTTTTTGATTCAGTAGAAAGAGCATTTAAGCAAAAAAGTTTGCAAAAAAAAAAAAAAAAATTAAATTTTAAAAAAAGTTAGTTAATGAAAGATTGCCAAAATGTTTTAGTTTGTATTAGTGATTACAACTAAGAGATTACGAGAAAGCAAAAGCACTAATTGTTTAAAAATATGAACCATATCCTTTTGTTTGCTTAGAGAATTTTAAGAAAAATAATTGGCTCTCAAGGCACAAGTTTCTTTAGCTTGCATAATATAAGGAGTTTTATAAGTTACATATACACTGAAGAACCAAACACTCTGTTACAGGCATACGAATGCAAATAAAGTGATATGGAACCAATCAGAGTACGGCCCTGCGTTTGGCAAAGCCTATATAAGACAGCGAGTGTCTGGCACGGTTGCATGATAGGTTACTTCTGCTACAATCTCAGGTTATCAAGGTTTTAGAGAGTTTGAATGTGGGGTTATAGTCGGCACATGAGAGATGGGACATAGCATCTCCGAGGTTGAAATTTGGACTTTCCCGTACGACCTTTTCTAGAGTGTACCTTGAATACCGGAACCGGTAAAACGTCAAAATTGTGACATCATTGTGGCCAGAAAAAGATCATGCAAGAACGGGACCAACGACGACTGACGATAATAATTAGGCGTGACAAACGTGCAACCTTTCCGAAAATTGCTGCATATTTTAATGCTGAGCCATTAACAAGTGTCACCGGGTGAACCATTCAACGAGCCCGTCACACATTGGACTGTTGATGACTGGAAACACGTTGCCTGGTCTGAAAAGTCTTGTTTCCAACTGAAACGAGCTGATGGACGTGTACGGGTATGGAGACAGCCTCATTAATCCATTGGACACTATATGTCAGCAGGGGACTGTTCAAGCTTATGGAGGCTCTGTGATGGTAAGGGTTGTGTGCAGTTGGCTGGATGCTGAACTCTTGATATGTCTAGATATGACTCTGACAGGTGACAGGCCCGTAAACATCCTCTCATATCACTTGCAACCATTCAAGTCCATTGTGCATTCCGACGGACTTGAGGAATTTTCGGCAGGACAATGCGACAACCCACACATCAAGAATTGCTAAAGAGTGACCCCAGCAGCCTTCTTCTAAATTTATTCTTTTCCATTGCCCACCAAAATACCCATATATGAACATTATTGAACACATCTAGGATGCCTTACAGCGTACTGTTCAGAATAGATCTCCACACCCTCTTGCTCCTACTGATTTATGGACGGCCTCCAGGATTCATGTTGTCTTTACCTCCAGCACTAATTCAGACTTTAATCGAATCCATGCCACGTCGTGTTGCCACACTTCTGCGTGCCCGTTCGGGGCTCTACACGATATTAGGCAGGTGTACCAGTTTTTTGGCTTTTCAAAGTATAAACAGTACTTATATATTATTCAAGAGTATTGGTGACATTATATGAAAGAAAGCACATGGTTACATCTTCTTGCAAATGACTCTTAGGAAATCAGAGTTGCCAGTTTGTCGAGTTATTTTGAACGCTGGAATTGTTGCGATTTAAGATGTAAGTACCTTAGAAACATGTATATACATATATAAATTTAATCCACGTAAGTAATTTACATATAAATATTTACATATCAGTATAAATTTACTGATATCAGTATGAGTATAATTAAATGTAAATTAGTGATGTGTGTGTTAATTTTTAAGCATCTAAAAACCAAACACAGCACACACACAACAGTGCTACCAAAAAATTATTTTTTAGTAAAAACACAGAGTTTCTTAAAAAAGTGTTTGTAGTATAGTTTTTTCATTGTATCCAATTAAAATCATTTACGGTTTATAAGCGTTGTAAAGAAGCGCGTGTAAAAAAAAGGAATCTGGCTATACTTCATTTTATTATTCATTTATTGTATAGACAGCTAAAATAATATGAGAAAATTTTTATACATATTATGTATATAGATTCTAGTTGGAACAAGTTTTTAACTTTTAACTTATTCCAGACTCTATTGAAACGTTAGACAAAGAATACAATACAAATATTTTATTTTTGAAAATATTTTTTTTAGATTTAGAATAGCAAGAGGAATTAAATTAATGTTTTATATCGGGGGAAAAAAAGGGTAATTGAAGAGATTTAAGGAAACAGTAACCAAATATAATACAAGGTTATTCATAATTTTCTTCGGGGTTTCAAAAAGACCGTTTTTACTGAATCTCCCCTTATTAAAAGAGACATTTTAACCACAGATTTATTACAGGATTTTTATTGAATCTCAAACGTCCTATTAACCCCACGTAACTCCTCTTTGGAATCAATTCCCACAAACCCAGTACTCAGATTCGCTCCTCAGTAAAAGAAACATGTCTGCCAAACTTAAATTCTGTAATTGTAATAGCTCTCTGTGTTTAACACGAATGCCCCCCTCTTCCTCCATTTGAATGGACTTCCTTAAGAACCCGTTTTTGGCAAACATCTAATTAACAAAAGTAATATACCTGCCAAATGTGACACTGTTGGTGTAGTAGTTCCGAAGATCTTTTGATGAATGAATGAATGAGGGATTCACTATTTTATAGTTGTAATTCCCTCCAAGATTTCGAAGCTCTATAATAATAATAAAAAACCAAGAAGAATGCAGTAAAATAGAGCATTTGAAGGGTATAACGAGGGTGGATGATAAAAAAAGAGGTTGCAAGTCGAATAAAGAAATATTTATTAACAATATACTGGGAATACAAAATGCAATTAGAAGGCAAAATAGTGCCTATCACATTTCGACATAATCACCAAGTCTATTTAGGCATTTATCAGAACGCAGAACCAACTTGTTTAACCCGCGGTCACTCGCGCCTGTTTTTGCTACCTACGTTACTCGCGGGGTGTAGAAAACACCCCAAACTTTTAACACGTATATTTAATTATGAAAATAAAATTAAGTCATTATGATACATATTTATAAAGTGCAAGATGTTTTGTGTATTATACAAATAAAATTATTAAATTTATTGCATACAAATGAGACTGACATTAGTTTAAACTAAACATACAAAATTTTCATTTTAAAACACATAATTTTATATTTTTTCATAAACCAGTAAAACGTAAATACCAGTAATAAATATATTTTATAATTAATGAGATAATGATAGTAGAAAGTAGAAAAATAATATTTTAATCACTTTCCAAATATTCAGAGCTGACTGTATACAAATGTCAACTTCTCGTGGGGGTTTCAGCCCCCCGATAAACTTTTGAAGGTCATTACATTTTCCCAAACGTTCGAGAAAGAGGGGTTGCCTCAAGGGTAAAGTTCAATGACCTAAAATGTGCAGCTACAGAAAAAATCGTGGTTCTGCGCATTCTTTTTAGAATCCTGGGAGGATTTTCTTGTTTCTGGGGTGTACAGAACACACCGCGCGAGTGATCGCGGGTTAACCCGTCATGGTATGAATAAAATATCTGTCTATTGAGCCAGGTCTAGGCGAATGATTTCACAATATTGTCTTGGAATTTTTGCACACAGCAGTAATATGCTACGCTACCATAACACAGTCCCAGCTCTGACGAGATTTCATGCAGATCATTTTGAATCATTTCTCCAATTCGTGCCGTGGTGAATTTTGTCGTTGAAGAACTTGGCCGGCCTCTCTCTGACATATTGAGGCTTTCGATATCCTGTCTGCCTGATTAAAAAGAGGGACACAATTTTGCAACATGTTGCCTTATCATTGCAGGTGCAGACACAATCTTTGCCCATAAATTTCGAATCACAGCTCGCCAGTCAAACAAGACAAATTTCCTCAGAGTCTTGAAATTTTAATCGTCCTGAACTATCTTGGGAACTTTCCCTACCTAGCAAACCAGCTGTATGACAAGTAGAGCCATTTGTCTCCACTCTGGAGAAACCAATAATATTAATAAACATTTGTATTGTAATAAAAATCGTAATTTTTGAGAGAATACGAGTTTTTCATCATTATTTATCGTTTTTAAGCATAATGTTTTGTACATATTCAGTTGCAATGATACAGGGACACTCATTTTTTGTTGTATATTTTCCGCACACCATTTTCATGCAAGAGACATATATTTTTTAAATTGTATTTCCATTACACTCTTTGATTTCGCCCCTTTTGAGTTTTAGGGAATTGGAAATTCCTTTAAATTCAGTACTTACCTAATTTTTCAAATTTCTTGCACTTACGCAGTTTGAGAATAATAGCACATTACTAAATGCTATGTAACGAAACACTTAGACATAACGATTTCAGTGTAAATGATTCAATTCCATTGTGAACCCTATAACACTGCATTCAAGGTCAAATAAATGAGCGATATTAATTCCGAAGGGTTAGACAAACGTACCAACTTACAAGGAAGGGCGACTAAGGATCATTTGGGTGAGTTTTGGTGTAACATAGTACTCCTAAAGGGGGGCCCCCCAATGTAATTCCCCGGGAATGGCGGTCATTTGAGAAAATACTGAAATTATATTTTAGTTTTTTATAAAATAGTTTTTAATTTTCCGAAATTTTTTTTTTAAAATTTTTTTTTTTAATAAATTCTAATAAAAAATAAACTTTTTTCAATTCATTTTTATTTTAAAAATTAAATATTTTTTTAATAAAATTTTAAAATTTTTATTTTAAATTTAAAATAATAAATTAAAATTTTTAAAAAAATATTTTTTTATTAATTTAAAAAACAGATTTTTTATTTTAATTATATAATTAAAAATTTATTTTAAAAAGGGTTTAAAAATATTTGTAAATTTAATAAATTTATAATTGTTTGATTTTAAAAAAAAATTATTTTAAATTATTAAATATTTTTATTAATTTTAAAATATATTTTTTATATTAAAATAATATTTATAAAAAAATATAAAAAAAAATTAAATGAAAATTGATTTATTAAAAATGTTACAAATAATTTAATAATGTGAATAAACATTTTATTTTATAATATTAAAATAATTTTATTTTAATAATTATTTTAATATTAATTTTTTAAATTATTTAAAAAAAGCCTTTTTAAAAAAAATTAATTTATTTTTAAAAAATTAAAGAATTAAAAAAAAAGTTTAGGGCGGTTAGCTTTTTTCCCGGCTTAAAAAAAAAGGAATTCTTCCAAATTTCGCTACGTTATCTGGAGGAAACTAAAAAAATTGTTTTAAACAAACCCCCAACTTTCAATATTTGCGACCCAATATTCAATTTAAAATTTCCCTCGCCCCCTCAACCTCCATCAATCTTTATTGAATTCACTAATATGTCTTTTATGTTAAAACTAAATAACTTTATCTCTTAAAAGTATATAAACATTTACTAAGTCCCCAAATTCCTGACGTATATATTCTTCCCAATACGAACTTTTTCGCACTGCTATCCAAAACGATTCCGAAAGGTTAAATGCCTTAAAGGACCTTGCAGTGTTTTTTAAAGGATTAACACATATTTCAGAGGATTTGCTTATTTATTACCCCCCCAATACAACAGATACTCTCACCTACGTGGAAAACGGTGGCACTGGGGAGAGAGCGAATAGCATAACATTTAATCGGTAGTGAAGGATTTAATTATAAACAATACAAATTATTTAGAAAAAAGTGTTCATATTTCTATATAATTTTATACTTGACAATCCCATTGGTTCACAGGTAATTATTAAACTTGTTTTTTCATTGTTAAATTAATTATAAAATACATTGTGTGCAGTGCTGATACATTTATAAGAGTATTATAACAGTGTAAGTGCGTATTTTATTTTGAATTATGTCAGAATGTATTTTGTTTGTGTTTCTTTATTTAAATCTTTTTTTTTCCAATTTCTACTATTAGCTCACATTTTGTATATATAATTATTTTTTTATCTTCTTGGAATTTTCAGTCGTTAATAAAATGCATTTTAAAGCGTTCCATTGAACTGAAATTTTATATACATGATTATTTGATTTTTTTTAAAATATTACAATAATAAAACGTATAAAAAGGGACAGAATAAAAATTAAGGGGTAATTCTTTTTTTATTAAAAATCATTAAAGTACCGTAGTCATAAAATAATCGGGGATATAAAATTTCAGTTCAACATGCAAGGGAAAAAAAATATTTTCAAGTTTTGAAAAGTCGCCAAAAGGACCTAAGTCGCCAACCTGGCTGTATTTGTAATTCTTGAATATTTAGTTTTAATCTTAATTTTAATTTAAAATTAAAATTATTGTATTGTCCCCAAAAGAATGATGTATATTAATTTTGCCAATTGAGAACTTTTTAAAATTATTTTTTATCGATTGAAAATTCCACCAAGATAAATAAATAAATAAATATATAAATAAATAAATATATGGAGCGTGTGAGTTAATAGTAAGAATTGAAAAAAGAACACTACGAGATAACTCGTAAGTTGCACTTAGCACAGCGACACCAGCAACGAGTTATCTCGCAGTGTTTTTAATAAAAATTACTTTACATGTCATTACAATATTACATCATTAACTTAAAATCATTATATTTTGTAAAAATCCATGTTTTCTTTAAAATAAATTATTGGTTCCCCGAGCAAGACGCTCTAAATTTGCCTTGCAGTGAATGTGTTATAAGACATATTATTTTATTACTTTTAATTTCTAATATTATGGCATCTATTTTTCTTAATATAGACCACAAGATGACAAAAGGAATTGAGTTTGAAGATGACTTTCTACTAGGTTTCTTGCTTTGCAACAAATTCAACGCTGATGTGCATTGGCTGGTATTCGACACTTACTTAACTTACGAAAAAATCACAGTTACTTTTTTCGTAGCATCCAGTTTGATTTTACAACAATTCCTGCTGCCCAGTTTATAAAAGTGCTGCCCTATCGACAATCAAATGGTTCAGTAATTGTGCTCTTTGAATTAGGTATGTAGAGTCGAAACTAATTTAAGTATAGCATGCTTTTATTAAAGCAGAGCTTCTCAAACTTTCAACACTGTTGACCCAATTTTTAATCATAATTTTTATCGCACCCCTTATGCAATAATAATACATTGAATGTAATAATAATGTACTTTGACGCTAATACTACAATACGATCGAAATTATAAACCGTACAAATTAATAAGATAAGTATTAAATGTTGTATATAATGCTCTTAAGTAATATATATTTTAAGTAAATTACTTTTAAGTATTAGGTTAATTATTATGCTATTTTTCTTTCTCTAATTTTTAAATTGAAACAGATTGCAAAATGATATTTAATCAAAGACTTATTTCCTTCATCATCTATTTCTGAAAGTACAAATGTCATTAAAAATCATCTAGTCTATGTTGCTCTCTATCATATCCATCACATCTGGCATTCTCGCGAACGTACAAGTAAGTCTCAGCAATCCATCGGAAGTCTTCGCAAAACACGTAAAAATGTGATACCTGGTACAATTCCAGTCGGTCGAGTCGATTAGCTACCGAATGTATCTTGAATGTACATTTCACAATTTACGCGTTAGTTGTAATCTACAGTACTAAGTATTTACGGTAGTAGATTAAAGCAAAATCAAGGACATATTTTTAAGTCGTAGCGAGCATTCGACGATAATAAAGTTCACAGACGAAGACAATTTGATAGCAAGTTACGAGTGGGTTAGGAATCCATTTCAAAATACTTAAGGACTCTCAACTGCTGAAGAAGAAATCTTTATAGATTTCACATCCAGTGACGAAGTTAAAAGGCAATTTTGTAATAAATCACTCTTTGAATTTTTTGCAGAGGTGGATGATGAATTTTTTTCTACACTGAAAACAAAAGCATTTCGTATACTATTACCATTTTCAACATCCTACTTTTCTGAATCCGGATTTTCTGCGGTGGCTTCTTTGAAAATAAAATATAGATCTCAACTAAATATTGAAAAAGAGATAAGAGTGTCAATTTCTAATATTAAGCCTTCCTTTGCAAGACTTTGTTCTGCAAACACAAGCTCAAGAAAGTCACTAATAATTATTAAACTTGTTGTTATACTGGCTGAAATACCTATTCCTCACACTAGTTTATTTTTTTAAAACTATAATATATTATATTCTTGATATAATAGCTTAATCGTAAGGAGAATAAAACCAAGTGCATGGCAATGTATACAAAATTGTAAAATAATTTTTTGAAATGAATGCTCATATTATAATTAGTTTTGAACGAACTGTAATTTTAGCCTCACAGAATTGGGGATTTAGAATTAATGTTAAAATGAAAAAAAATGTAAAATTGCAATGAAGAATAATTTTATTTTTTAAATTTAAAGCGGGAAAACTTAAAAATGTCATAGCCTGGAATCAGGTGTGCTAACATTAATGGCCGCGCGGAATGACTAAGTCACCCCAATCCTTTTTTTTATAATTATATTTACTATACGCGATAAAAATCCCAATTTCGGTGAATAATTTAAACTAAGAGAAAAAAATACTTACCTATTTCCCAGGACTCTTTAATTTTCCATGAAATTTGAGAAAAATACAATAAAACTGAATTAAATTGTTTCAAATATGTGTGACCTTAATAAAGGACACGCAAATCACATACATTTTTCGTTAAATTACAGGAATGTTATTTGCATGCGAAACTGTCATATTTCACGCTATTGTAGTTTTGATAACTTTTGATGATCGACAAATATCCTGGTGAACTTTTTGTTGCTTGTGTCTTCTTAACAGGGTGAAGTGTATCTTGCGGTACACTTATGAATAATTATTTTCCTTGATCGAGTTCTTTAAGTAGCTATTGAAAATTTTCCTTTCGTTTCATGTTCATTGCTTTTCTCAAACTTTCTTTCGCTATCATGATTAATATGCATTATTTCAGCAAGTTCTTCCCTTGCTTGATCACTTTCAACTTCCTTCAACAGATATCAAAGATGCCCATTTCTGTCTTTATATTCTGCTCATTTAGATTATAAGCTTAATAAATCGTCAACAAACAACAACCACAGAGTTATTCTTAGAAAGTGCAGCATGTTCATAGAATATTTTGAACAAAGGGGTGGAAAAACTCGGTGAAAACAATACCCTAAGAATTAAAAAAAAGTTTCCCCTCCCGAACGGAAATTTTAAATTTATTTGTTCCTTTTAAAACTACAAAATATACCTGTCAAAATCTTTTGGGAACAAAAAAAAGTTTCCCCAAAACCCAAAGATTTTGAGATGGGATGATCTGCGCATTCAATAAAAAAAAATGGATATAGTTCTAAAAAGAATTGCTTAAAAATTTTTTTATGCATTATATTTTCAGAATACTCATAAAAAAAAATCTTGGGGAAATAATCCTTCAAAGTCTCAATATGTTTTCATATTAAAACTCTTTACAAAAAAAAGGCAACAGAAATATATTATTTCAACCCCAAAAAAAGGAAAAAATTTAAACTGTATCTTCCTTTGAAGGTCAGCAAAAGTAGTTTTTTAGGGGTTAAAAAAAACTTTTTAAAAAAATCTCTCATGGGAGATTACGAAAAACAAACAAAATTTTTTTTTTTTTTATAGGATCAAAGATAGCAAGAGCGTTAAAAATTTTTTTTTTCTGATTAATATCCCAAATGATATATAAAATATCAGTGAAAATCTGTATTTTTTATTATCCCGAAAGTATTTTTTGTTTTACTTCTTTCCCAAAAATTAATTTTTAACCCCTTTTTTTTCGATATGCTCGTGCCCCCCTAGAAAGTTATCGCCCCCTTCCCTTTTGAAAAACTGATTAAACCAAAAAAGTTAATAAAAGAACCAAAAATATAATTTTAAAAAAGTGTAAGGTTTTTTTTTTTAAACCTTTTTATAAATCGTTAAATTTTCTTTGTTAAATTTTCCTTTTTTCCAAAAAAACAACTTAGGGATTTTTTTTAGGTATTTATAATATTTTATAAATTTAAATTTATTTTTAGTATATATCCCGTAGAAATAGGGGAAAATCCTTTTTTTTAGATACAGAATATGCTGATAGATTAGAGGGTTTTACAAATTAGATCACCTGCAATTGAGGGAAAAAGTTTTGAAAATGTTTAACATAAATAAGCTAAGTGTGTGTGTGTGTTATAAGTTACTTTTCAGTATATATACTGGGGGGGATTTCCCTTTCCCAAAACCAAATTAATTTTCAGAGTGTGCCCCGGGTACGGTGACCGCTGCAGAGGGGGAGCTATAGTAAAAAAAACAAAAAGAGAACAGAAACAACAAAAAGGCGAAAAAAATTTTGAAAAGGGTTTTACTCCAACAAGTGTTTGAAATTAATGTCAGAAATTGTCTATCAGACGTAACAGCACCGGTGCATGAAATTCCCTACATTCTGGAAGATTCCTCTGGGCAGTCTTGAAAAATGCCCCTGAATGAAGGTTTGTAAAACAGTTTTGGGGAAGTCCTCATTTGGGTCGGGTTTCCAGATGGACTTTAGGGGGACTTGTTTAAACGAAGAAAGGTCCAAGTCAGGTGGATAGTGAGGATTATGATGGGACGCCCCTCGGTGTTGTAGGAACCTGCCAAAAGGGGTTCTATATCACACCTTTGCAAAGGGAAAGGAAGGGATGCGAGTCTGGTTGTAGTCACAGGAAGAGTTTTGTGTACGAGACACCCTTTCCTTAAGTTGAAGGTGTCTTTTCTAAAACTACTGCTTTGGGGAAAACGGGAAAAAAAGTCTTCGAGAAAAAAACTCAAAACCCCCTGTCAACCTGTCAGACGTAATTTCCAACACCTGTTGCAGTGCAACGTCTCAATGAAATCTTTTTTAGTCTCATTATGCGTGTTAAAGTTTCAATATTCCAACCCAATATTCAATCATGATTTTCATTCCCCCCCAAAAAAACAATATATTGAATTCAATAATAAGTTAAAAATAGAAAAGACGTTAACTTCCAAGTGCCACCCCTATATAAAAAATCACTCTGTAAAGCAATAATTTTCCCCGTACGTTTTTATATATACGTCTTCCAAATACGATTTTTCTACACTGCTATCCATAAAAATTACGAAGTTTAACTAAAA
>BMAV01006717.1:0-27183 GCA_019973955.1 Trichonephila inaurata madagascariensis
AAAGGAAAGTAAGAGATTTGATCAAATCCCACACCTGTTTCAGTGAAATGTTGAGATAATATTGCCAACAGTTTAAAAGTGTTTATTGGCCCAAATACGGTGTATTATTAAATGTAGAGTAAGTAATACAACAATAATCATTGAATTACAAATTAGTTATTCAAAATTAGGCTGGTATTTTTTTAAAAGAATATTTGTTGATTTTTTACTGAATCTGAACACATTTTTCTGCTGTAGGTACTTGATAAAATAGAAAAGATAGATAGATAACAATACTAAAAGGCGTTGGTAAAATGGCTGTTGGAGCACTTAGCTCGTCAGGCTTTAATTTTCCTGTCTTGAATGGTGAAATAGCATGAAACAGATTAACTTGCCCATGTTTATAAAAAGCTTAATGAATTAAAAAGGGACTTAAACACAATTGATAAAAATAAATTAAAGAATTTAAATTTTAGCAGAAAGATTAATTTAGAATAATTTAAGTTTAGTTTCCGAAAAAGAAGAAGCTTTTCTCAGAGCTAGAACTATTTAAAACTTTGACAGACAATTTACTAAATCAGAACGTTTTAATTTAATTAAATTTCCCGCAGCCAATGATAGCCTAGGGAAGATGAACTGCCCGACCAATGGGGTATTAGCTATTCGTGGCGGTGTTGTGAGTAAGAACGTGTAGTGTGCTAGCTACCATCTCGCGTGCGTCACGTCAAAAGCCAGGCGCTACCTGGCATGGACGAGAAGAGAGGAGAGGTAAAAGGAGTGGTAACAAATAGTAACTTACAATAGGGAAATGGCCTCTAAGAGGCTTTATTTTAACATCTTCCGGGTGAGTGGATCATCTCCCTTAGGGATTTGATGAAATACCTTATTTCACCATTTCCCTGCGACATATACAGAAATTTGGAATATATTTGGAACTTTTATTTAAAAGGGAAAAGCAAGGGAATTAATTGGCTTATGTATGGACCTGGTAATCTTGGACAAAACGTATTTTAGGAAAAACTTCTTTGAAAAACATTTTCTGTTAGCTATGCATAAGCGATTTTATTCTTTTATTTTAAGTGTTTTGAAGGGATCTTTTATTCTAAAAGAAGAAAAAATTTCATATAAATCTTTTAAAGTCAATATCAGCATCTGAGTTTTCTCGAACAGTTTGTAAAATTCTCATTTGTTCCTTAGGAGAATTCTAAATGCATATGATCATCATGTACAAAGTTTTTTTCCCCAGAACATGAAACATAGGTGGACACAATTTTTCTCCCAGGCCATATACAAATTTATTTTCCCATTCATTTTCCAAATGAAAAAAATGGTATGAGTAGTACATACATTTTACATGATAAAAAATTATTGAAAAAATGTATTAACTTCAGGTAAAACTACCAGAGGTAAACTATCGCTGGTGCTTTACTTTACACAGCAATTCGATTGAAAAACTTTTCGCCCATTATTTTTTCCTCAAGGCAGAATGTTTGAAAATAACATGAATTTTTTCGAATCATTTCGTATACTTCAAATTTTGGGTAAATTTTCATAGAAAAAAATGTCCCTCGGTTTGTACAAGGATCGATTTATATTCAGATATAAATTTGAGATTATGTAAAAATATGTGTTGGAATATGTTGTTGTAAAATTAACTTTGAATAACTGATGTTTAAATAATTTTTCAAATTCCTTACATTGGACTAAATCTTCATGATATTCAATAAAATTCCCTGGTCCAGTGTGTCATTTAACCAAAAAGCGCCAATTTTGGACGTTCTTAAGTACTTTGTTTATATACTGTTATAGAAACAAACGTGGTAAATTAAGCAGATGGGTTTTAACTTAATTATCGGATTTTGGCTTTACTTCTTTCTTTTTTTCTTCTTTTACTTACTTTTTTTTCAATTTTTCTTACTACTCTTTCTACTTAACTTTTTATTGATCTTCTTTTCATTTATCAATATAAAACATCTTGAAAATATCTTGAACCTTTTAATCCAAAATGTCCTGGAAACCTCATAAATTCATTTATTAATTTTCCATTTTATACTTGTATGTAGAGACATTTAACAAATATCGTTGTTTAATAGTGAAAGTCAAATATATGTCACCATTTAAACCTATTAAGAGTTCTCTATATATGTTTATTTTAAATTTTATAAACTGCTTATATTTAACTGAAATTTTCTCTATAATAATTTAAAGACATTTTAACAAGAATGAACTTTAGGAAAAATTAAGGTTGGCTGAGAAGAAATATAAAACTAATTTTAAAAAAAAATATGTGTAATAAAATAAAATAAAAGCGTTTCCTAAAATGTAGCACTGTTTTCTTTTGGGACTTTTTAACAATTTTTTTTTTTACATTTATTTCGTCTAAATGAGCTTCTTCAATGTCTTCATCAGTTTCTCCCAAAATAGTTATTAATAAGTCCTGGTAATATATCACATGCTAATAAATTGATTTGCAATTTTTAAGAGTTGAAACTAAAATAAATCACTTCAAAGGAAATTTATTTCCACGTCAGAGTGCAAAATTCGAATCTGTAACACGATGCGAAAATTCCCCATAAAGCCAAGCTACCTTATCTATTACCCTAGTAAAGAATTGCACATTCTTCTTTAAAGAACTTTGTTCTCATGAAGCAGTAAAAAATACGAAAAATATCGATTTTCCAGTTTTAAGTTAAAATTTTCACCTGACGTACATTAGAGTCGGATTTCGAAATGGTTTGACAATACTAAATATATGAAGAATGTGTAAATGCCCCATCTACATTATTATATAAACTCATTTTGCCTTCATATAGACTTATTTGCTTAAGGTATCCGACTACATTCGGAACCGTGATTTTAAAAAAGCGCATAAATGGATAATTTTCATGATATTTAGTGTCACTTGATTAGAATACCTATATAAAATGGTTTTAAGGACATTATGACAAAATAATTATTTGATACAATATTTTTGGCAAAATTAACTTGGAACAACCTTTTTTTCAAAATGTTCTCCTTTTTATAAAAATGCTTCTATAGTAATAATATTTTGTGTGTGGCATCACATGTAAAGTAATGAATTCTCCAGAGTCTAGAAACTAAAGATTTTGAAAATTCATTATTTCAGGTTACAACCGGTGATAATTGTTGGAACGACAGCGAAGTACATACTCATTTGTCGTAAAATATGGATAAAACCACTTCTAAGTTATATTTCAAAATTCTAGTTCAACCTCTGTACAGAGGTCTGAAAGGCTTCTGAACGAGCAAAAATATTATTATAATAGAAGCATTTTTCATAAAAGGAGACTGTTTTGAAACTTGGTCATTCTATGTTCATTTTTTGTCAAAATATCGTACTTAAATAAATTTTTTATTGTAATAATATTCTTAAAACAATTTTATTCACTTGTTCTAATCTAAGTGACACCTAAATATCATACATATTATCCATTTATACGCTTTTGCAAGATCATGGTTCCGAACGTAGTGGGATACCTTAATAAAGATTTTGATTTGAAGAAATTATTCTTGACTGTAACTGAGAAAGAAGTATAGTCATTGTATTTAGGTGATATAGAAACTAAATTTTGAAGCATCACTAAGTAAACATCCCTTCATCATTTTATCCATATATTTTACATTAATGATAATACTTAGAATAAATCAAAGAAAAAAGTCTGTACCTCATGAAAAGAATTAAGCAAAGGGTTTTCAATATCGAAAATAAATTTTTCATAGACATGAAATTTTTGAATATTAATGCATGAATAATGAAGTGCACAACTTAAGTTATATTTAAAATATTCTAATAAACAACGGACACATTAACTTCAGAATATTCATAAAAAAAAAGAAAGGAAATGTTTTAAAAAGAATTTTTAGTATGAGCGATTGATTTTTATGCTCAAAATGTTCCCAAAATAGGTAAATTTTTATAGTGCTTATAGCATAACATAATACTTTCATTGGAATGTGAAAATGGAATAATTTTAATTTTCAATTTTAAAGTCTTCACACTATTTTTTATTTTATAATTGTGAAACACAAAACCTTATACTTACAAAAAAATTTCATGTACCTCGTACCATTTTTCATACCTCGTTTACAAATGTTTGAGGATTTTGTGTGTGTGTGCATATATGCAAAGATGTGCAAGATGTGTGTGTGTGTGCAAAGATAGGGGAAGGTTGGCTGACCTTTTAATATGTTTAATCCTGCAATCTTAGTTCCGAAGATTAATAGATTTCTATTACAGAACTGTGACTTTTAACTTTGATCAATTCTATTTCTATTTATAGTTTAGTTATAAAGTAGATTTATAGAATTTCAGTACATGGTTAATGAATATATATACTAATTGCTGTTGATCAAAGATCTTATCATCTACATTATGGCTTTAAATTTTATCTTTCCATATTACTGATAAATTTAAATCTACTTTTTCCTTAATGTCTATTGCTGAGGTGGGGAACCCGCTGCCTTCATAATAGCTAGCACTTCTATTAATAATTATTTAGCTATATAGATTATACACCAGTTTGTAAATCAATGCAATTAAATAAAGAACAGCATGAAAGTATGCATGTTCCAATGTGAATGCTGGTGGGAATATCCAATTGTACGTTTCAAACATTAGAACGCCACCTCGTACAAGACAACACTACCACACATGCTCAAGTGGAGGAACAATTAAGGCTTCACGTTATGAAGTTTGATCCAAAAATATGTATTTATAAATGTGCTTACATAAATAAAAACACTAACAGTGAAATATAGAAAGTTTCATCAGTATCTATTAATTTTATCGATTTATAGAAAAATAATAATTAATGATGAATGATATAAAACAAGATTTTACCCTTATGTGAATATAAAAATATTTTATATTGTAACTATTTATGTCAAATAATAAATAAATAAGCATTTAATTTTTTTAGTAATATTTCCATAATAGATACACTGTCGGTGCAAGCCTATGCAAAAACTATAATAGTTTCAAAAACCTATGCGGCCACCATTATTACTACTTAATTTACATGCGGCCTCCAATGGTAAAAAGGTTCCCCACCTATAGTCTATTGTTTTAAAAAAATATTACAAATTTCAAAAACAGTCTTTCTCTATGTAATGTTGAATATTGAAGTAATAATTATTTATTCTTAGAAGACTGATGTTAAGATATTCATGATGTCATCCAAGGAAATTATATTTTCAAGATCTAAATTCTCCTTTTAAATCAGTATTTCTAAATAAAATGTTTAAAAAAAAAAAAAGGAA
Organism: Trichonephila inaurata madagascariensis; assembly: GCA_019973955.1. Lineage (NCBI taxonomy): Eukaryota > Metazoa > Arthropoda > Arachnida > Araneae > Nephilidae > Trichonephila > Trichonephila inaurata. Next base: position 5,260 of record BMAV01006717.1, read on the forward strand.
ACTATATATACTAAATTTTGTTTTGGTGTTATTTTTAAAATACTCTTTATATATTACATATTTTTAATAGTTAAAAATAATTTTAAATTATTAAATATTAATTTTTGAATTCCATAAATATTTTTTTTAATTTAACCTCTTTAATTTTGTTTTTAATAAATGAAAATAGCTTGCAGCATTATAATTTACAATTTCTTCTGAAACAGAATGTTTCAATCAATTATTTTCGCATGTTTAATGTAACATAAAGCAGAAAGAAATCTTTATTTCAAGAAATAATTTTTTTATATTTATTTGACATTAGCAAGGCATGAGATGAATATGTGACTTGATTCTATGTGACATTAACAAGACAAAAAGCATTAATATTTCGTTGTTGGTCACGCATATAGATCAAGACAAATCTTGTTTATATTTTATGTGCACTTAAAGTAGCGTGTACGCAACTTAATTCTCTTAGTAACAAGAAATATAAAAAAAAATCAATTCTTCAATCAATTCGTACTTAGGTCTGCAAAGAAAAATTTTGTTTTATTTAATTGAATTTAATTAATGAATTAATATTTGAAAAAACTGTATTAAGATCAAGCCTCCTCCACCACAAGTTTAAAAAAATGTATTTGAAGCCAAGAATAAATTCGTTTGAAAAACTTCCTGGTGCCATCTGTTAGTGCTAGTTTTAATTTCGTCAAAAGAAAAGAAGAATAAATTTAAAATTAAAAAATAAAATTTAATTAAGGAATTAATGTTTGAAAAAAATGTGTTTGAACTTCAGTGGATGAATAAAAGGTACTTTATTAACGATTGAAAATTTGAATAAGATACATGACATGTTTTTTGGAGTCAGAAATAAAGCCGGCAGGATTTACCTGATAATGGATTTCGAATTTTAACATAAAGCTGTCCTTAGTAGCAAAAAAAAAAATTTTTAAAGAAAAACGAACTTCCAATATGCCAACTTTTGTAAGAATTTGATGGAACTCCGATGGCGCTGTTCATAGCTTTGGTGAAGACATCAGGTTGCCGAAATTGAAAAACATGCTCGTAACCCCAGGAAAGAACACCACTCTTTGCTAACGCCAGAAATATATTTCTGCCTTTGCTACGAAGGCCAACCAGTTTGTTCGAGTGAAGAAACAACGTTCTAATGGCGAAGGGGAAAAAAAAGAAATGAATTTACTATCCCGTGAAATTCAGACGTACTTCTTCCTCCAGAAGAAAAAATCTTCGCCGAAAAGTCGCAATGGTATACCGTGAGATTTGACCACCATCGAGATAATAGTGAAGTACCAACATCGAAAGCAAAATAAATAAATAAAATTTTTCTGGAGTGCAAATAAATCATTGGACAACAACATGTGAATTACCGTTCATCAAAATGTCTGCCATTACAGAATAGAGGTCCAGTGAAATAAATACTTTTTACTTTTAGTAACATTAGTGACTGAGTTTTGGCAAGTAGGGCTTTTAGAGGAAGAAGAATATTTGATATGATAGCATTATTTAATTTAATAATATGGTTGTATTAAAGTAAGGATATTCTTTATGTTTTGCAACTGAGAAAACAAAGTGTATAGATTTTTGTAATACAAAATTTTTGAAATTTTAATATACTTCCTGTAATTTTATCTTAAGATGTCGAATGAATTAACATTTATGATAGAAATTGGTGCTTTAAAGTTGAAAGATATGAATTAAGATTTTAGAAAATTGACTAATGTACTAATACTAGTGATATTGATTTTTATAAGAAACAAAAGTAAAGTCACGTTGTATTCTTTTTTCTCCACTGAATTTTATTTTTTTATTATTATTATTTTATTCAGCAGTAACCTTATTGCATGTCATTTAGTTTTTTTTTTTTCATTTTGAAATTGTGTGTTCTAAAATACCGGCCATATATCAAGATTCACTATTTCGCGAAATTTTCTTCTTATCTAAATTTTAAAATTAATTTAATAGCTTCAAGAAAAGCTTATTTTTTTTGGATATTGTACAGGGGATAAGGAGAATGCAATCATTTATAATTTTGTATATGTCTGAAACATTAAGAGGATGACATGTTCAGTTTGATATGTACACTTCTTATTGTTTTATTGATAGCACCCTAGTATATCTGTGATTTGATCACACACCAGATTTCTCAGGGTGTATTAAAAATAAGTAGTGTGATACAGTTTATGATGATGAATGTGTTATACTTAGAGAAAGTCCAAATTTTGTCTGAAACAGAATACTTAGAAGGTTACGGAGAGATTCAACTATTGTATGCGATATTGTTAAGTTGCTGTGAATGTGAAATTTTACATTAATTCTAAAGGTGTGGTGATAGAAGAGTCCTAGGCGCTCTAATTATTTAAAGAGCTCTTTTAATCTTATAACTCTTATATTCTTTATTCCTATATTCTTATAATTTTTATACTTTTATATTCTTATAGTTTTATAACGCATATGAAATAAAGAACTATTCATTTTGTGTGTTGAATGGTGCATATAAGTTATTTGTACACCATTTTATATTATTAATAATTTCATTTTATTAGTATCTATATTTTTTATCTTTTTACATAAAAAAAATGTATTTATATATATGCAAATGTATTTGTGTGTATTACTACGATAGCCAGAGTAGATTTCTATACAAAATTAGTATTTTTAATATTTGTATACAGTACCATGTATTTTACATCTACAATCTTATTGTTTGTTAAATTATTTTCCAATATATATAAAAAAAATTGAATACATTATCTGCTAGTTATAATACGAATCTATTATTATGAAGAAATAGGGAGGAAACACTTGAGCTCCCATTCTGGATGTGGAATAGATTTGAACAAGCTAATCTTCCAGTTATAGCACGGAAGTGTTTTTATCTATTAATATTTTACGGGAATTAATCGCATTACTGTGTTTAAATTTGTTATAGTTTCGTTTTATTTTAGAGCAATTTGATTTTAGTATTCCTTTACATAATAAATATTTCTACTGTGTGTAATATGCGTTTTAAATGAAGTTATGTATTGTTTTCTATATGTTGAAAGTGATTAAGTTTGTAAAAAAGAGAGAGAAAAACGAAACGCCCTGACTCCTTTTAAAATTGGGGGCAAATGTAGGATAATTAGAAATTAGATTAAAATTAAATTCCCTATCTAACTTCACTTTTATTTTTTCTCTCAACTCTTCAAGTATCAGACTAATCACCCATTTCTTCCGAACATATGGCCTAGCCAATAAACGTATTATATATATATATAGTAAAGCGGTTATATATATATATAATCCTTCTTTACATGATGATAGAAATTTCCATCATAACAATTAGCTAACAGGTGTACTGTAAATTGGTTGTTGCTGGCAACATTTTTCGCAACTGTTGTTGCATAAGCAAGAATGTATCTGTAAGAAAAAATCAAATGTCTGATATTTTCCTCCCGGGTTTGAACTTATGTTTCGCTGTTTTGTTGTTCTGGTTGGGAGAAACGTTAAATTTCTTGAATATTTTAGCAACTAATCTGAGATTTTTGCTAATAAAAGCGACAATAGAGTGAAAAAAGGTTTATTTTTGTGTTTCTGTTATTTTCTGTTACAATTTATGAATATCGAAGATGAATTTCCAAAAACCATGCGTGAAGTTTATACCACCATGCCATTGTTTCATTTCTAATGTATGGTGAAAATGTTTTTTACCTGCTGTTTTATTTTACGTTATTTTTATAAAAGGAATTTAGAAAAGATGTACATTGAAAGTTACTTACGGAATTGGAAGGCAGAGTTGACTATCAGAGAGAGAGGGGCGCGATTATAAAATTAACATGACGAGTACTGTGATACAGATGAGAATTAGAATAATAATAATAATAATTACTTTGTGTAATAATCGTAGGAACTAAAACAATACAAATATATATATATATATATATATATATTATTTTCTATGCAGGGTTCAACATGTACATGATGTTGGATATTTTCCCATCATGTTTGCTTTTTAATTATTTTTGTATTTACATATTTATACTAGAATTTTTTAAATATTCTTCCTTTTCTCTAGAGCATGAATAATATCACCTTTATTTATTTCAAAAAGAAGAAGAAAAAAACATGCAAAGAAGGGTTAATCAAAAGTTATAATGACAACTTTTTGAAAGCAAGTATTAATAGTTTGAGTTATTTGGAAGCTAGAGTAAAATAATTTACCAAGTGACATTCCAATAGTTTTACTGGGTGTTTAATGTCTCGTTAAAATAATCGACTTAAACGTCAACTAACATTTCTGAAAGGGATTAGATGAAATATTGATTTAAATGATTTTTGAAGCCTTAGTATCGAAGTTGATTTCTTGCGAAAATTGTTACTACGGAAGGAATTTCTCGACTGTTAGTTAAACAGCTGCAGCTAGCTATTCCAAAAGAAGTTAAGTTTGCATAAAATGTCTCACGAACTCAATGTCAGAAACTTGGGTACGAGGCACGAAGAAAATATTAGTAGAAAAACATTAGTTTAAAAAATACGTGCTTTCGTAAATGCTTGTGTAATACTAAAATTCTATTAAAAATATATTTATATATATTTAGAAAATCAAATATTGTGATGAAGACACAAAGAAAACATATATCCATTGCGCAGTACAGTTTTCATTAATAAATATATTACAGTTAGTCATTTTTCATTATATATATATATATGTAGGATTTAAAGTATTAGGGAATATAAATATATTCCGATCAGTGAGGTTACAGCCTCACCAATAGATGGCGCTACCAGCAAATATATGCATTCCCCCAGGATCTGTGGATTTTTGGGGAGAGGAGAAAGTGACAGGAAGCGAGAGAGACGTCTGAGGGAACAGACTCCAGTTTTACGAACGAGAGGTCACGTTTTTCGGTCAACGCGGGTGTCGCGAGGCTTAGCGTTGAGGGGTATGCTCCGTGAAATAACTCATAAAGTTGTAATCAGTATTTAATTGGAAATAATCTAATGTTTCATTAAATAGTAATTTACTCATCTGCTTATTTCTTTGAATATCAAGATCCGGAACATAGTGACCCACTTGACATAACAAAAGAAAAGCCTCTTGTATAGATAAAATACATCCCTACATATATATATATATATATATATTCTTAAAAAATCACACTAATTTTTACTTGCTGGAAAGGCTATAGCTTGTTAATAATCAGAATTTTGTTGATTGGTTGATTGTTTATGAACTCAACTTTGAGAAGCCACACAACGACCAATTGGTTACGAAACTCTTGGTACAAGACTAATAAAGTGGCAAAGACACAACACCTGAGCTTTTACTGAAAAATCCAAACTTCCACACCAGTCCAACATGAAGATTAACATGCATTAGAGAGCCCCACTATGCACAGTGGGTCTTTAGTGGCGCGATTTAGTGGAGCTTTAAATTAACACATCAGATTCTAGGCCAACACGAGGAAATGACGGTGAGGTAGAACTCGTAACCTAAAACCTCGGTAAATGCCGAGGAGGAAACCTGAGATTGTACTTGAAAACCAATCTTCATCACATTGCCAATCTGAGAGCTTTCAGGATCGACATATTCAATGATCGATATTCAACTATCCATATTTATTTTCATTGTAATCCATGACTTGACATAAAACTGCCGGCGACGAGTTCTTGGTGTGAAACGACCACATCAGAAAAATCTAGTACCGACATATATGATCTTAGACAGTTTAATCTTTTTCAAATGGGGCTGCGAATTGGTATTTTACAATTACAGACCTAGTACGTTCCCCGGGAGCTAATATCGCTTTAACCATGGCACCATATAGGTAGATATTAGTTGCCACGATGTAATTTTGGTGCACAGTTTCCTTCCCAAAGGGAAGCAAATGAGTTCTGAAAAAGCGAAATTGTTCGGTCATCGATAGTAACTAGTGTCATTGCTATACTCATAGTTTTGAACCGCAATTTCGGGATAAGGACTACACCTGAGATGACACTCTCCTCTCCTAACTCCATAGCCAAGCCTGTTTGCATTCTGCTTTTAAGGTAAAATTTGTATACAAGGTTAAAAGGAAGAAAAGTAGGAAATAAAATATCATTGATACATTTTTTCCTTAGAATTTAGTTTTTCTGTTCTTTTTTATAAGGGCATTCGGTACATTGTTTTATACACACTCCTTTAATCTCGTCGTAAGTGAGTGCTGTGATTTCACTAGATCTTAATTTTTTTTTTTTTTTTAGAAATCTGTATCTTTTTTTAAAACTAAAAGCATATATGAGTAAACCTCTGTATTCTTTAAATTCAAAAGAATTTTTGGAGTTTCTTTTTTTAATTTCTGCTTTTCAGCAATAGTTTCTTTTTTGCAAATGTTGCATCCTGAAATTGGATAAGATGTATTTTACAAGTTTCTCCTTTTAATCCTTAACTTCGCAATTTCTTAAGTTGTATGAAAAATTATATCAACTAGTTCTCAAGTAATAATAAAGGGAAAAATATGAAAAAAATTAAGCGGTTACAAATTGAATTCCGGTCATTTTTTTTTTTTTTTTGTTTTGTTGCAAAAGTGCAATATTGCTTGCAGTAGTGCTGTAAATTACAAAAACTTTTTTGTATGATTCATTTATATTCATCATAAAATGTTTAAATTTCTTATCTGGTAACTTATTTCGTCAATAAACAAGAGGAAGCATAAAATATAATGGATTCTTTTTATAGAAAAACACAGTCCTTGAGGCATCAGAGATTTTTATAATTGTTGTGATTTCTGGAAAAAATGTACTTCGCTCTAATGACAAAATTAGCATGTATTTCGTTGCAGTAATCTTTTTTTCTCAGTTAAGTGATTTGTAGATAATTAAAAATATATTGAGTCTGTTAAATTAAAATAAATCATATGTTGCAGAAATGCAACAGTGCGAAGTTAAGGGTTAAAATTACGCTCTTCCCAAATGTTTTTGTGTCTTTACATATAAAATATTTATTTTTAACAGTGTCTTACTCTTCTAAATATGAATCGATTTCAGTGAAGGAATTATACTTGCTGTTATGCTCTTCATCATTTGATTCTTCCTCATCATAACCTCGAAGAGAATATCTTCATCCAAAAATACTGTTTTACTATATCTATCCAACACTGTATCTATTGAATTACCTAGATATCACACATTTTTTCATCATAACTACAATTATACACCGTAGCATAGGGAGAATTTAAAAAGTGCTCATACATTCAGAACTGTATCGGTGATTCCCGCGCAGGGTATGGCATACCCAAAGAAGCGGTATACAAAAATATATATTTAGAACTCGCCTGCAACCTAAGTCCTCTCAAAGGATATGACCTTAAAGTCAGCTACACGAGAAACTATCCATTTTCCAAAAAAAAGGCTTAAAAGGGGCGTTGGAAAAAGTTAGACGGTGGGTATGACCCGCCCTGCGCGAGAAATGAAAGTTTAATGTGTACGATCCCCTCTACACGACGGGTCTTCAGGGGCATCAGGACTCGAACTTGCGACTTGGCTACTCCGCCGTGTCAAATGATAAGGAATATACTTGAATAGATCCTCTTGCGTCTGGTTTATATTGCGAATTCTTTGAAGTTCAGCTAAAAAACTTGCAATAGACCGTATTGCTCCACTTCGGCTTTTCTATTGGCAGCAAGACTTCAATGCCACGAAATAGCTGCTGCAAATTATTACTCAGATCAGAACCTTATTTTCTAATTTATGAAGAATACTTAAAATAGAAAATTATATAAGAAACCTCTTAATTATCCTGACACATTTGACCAGGGGTACTCAAACTTTTTTTCTGTTGGGCCGCATACATATGTTAGTTATTTCACACGGTCCTCATACATATGACGGCTATTTCAAGTGGGTGGCAACTTGAGCATTAATGGAGGGAGAGAAATATTTTAAGACCAAGATAACATTCAAAGTTGAAAATGTGGAAATTGAGCAAAATATTAAAACTCCTATTTTGCTTTTTAATTATTATTTTATTTTTGTCACTGGTACTTACAAATTGGAAGCATTTAAGAATCTGAATTTCTGTATCAGTAAACGGTTTCATATGATTACCAATGATGCAGCAAAATTTCCATATGGTGCCCCTTCGTTATAGCTGTGACATTACCACTCACAAAAATACTTTTACTTTCCTGTTATAAAGGTAAACGACTTATTTATCATCATCTGCTTGAAGGAGATCTTCGAGGAAAAAATATCATCGAAATATTCCTGTTTATTGGTATTTTTTAAATACACTTTCGTTACAAATCAAGCAATTTCTGAACCATGCTTGTTTTCCTACAAAGTAGTCAACTGGTGAAACAATATATTTTTTTTCGAGAATGTTTCAACTTGTAAGGTATGAAAGATAGTTACAAGTGGTACACTCATAAAATGTTTTTTCTACTCACTGCTGTCTATTATCACATATCAGAGGAAAAATATCAATTCACACCCACTTTTGACATCGACAGCAAAAACAAAATTTATTTATTTGATTTTTTTACAAAGAATTTCCCACCAAATTTTCATAAGTAAATGAATTTCTCAGAGCAATGGGCCCTGATCGGGCCACTTAAAAAAGCCCGGTGGGCCGCAGGTTGAGTATCACTACATTGGACCATATAGACTTTTTAAGACATAGGTTGAATAAGGAAGACATTTGTGTTTTGGTATATTCTTCTTTAGTCTCTCGTAACATTTTATTGGGATGCATATTGACAACTACGCTTTTGCAGACTTAGCAAGTTCCCAAATGTGAACCATTTTGCGGTGACACCATCTAGTGGGATGCTTTGCCACTTAATTTTAATTCAATTAATAATTTGTCGTGATTTCAATTTTGCCGAGAGTACCAAATTCAAATTGATACTCAAGGAATCTTTTTACATACCACATATTTATAGACGTACCTGTCTAAGGTGCATCGAAAGATATCTATCGACTCCTGCCGAGATCGAACCCACAACCTTGGGCCCACAAGTAGACACGCTACCTCTAAACCAGCGTGCCGATTCAGCGTCTAGCAATTTGACTTTCATAACATTATTTATCAGGGTTTGTGCATTAAATGCGACATAATGTGCTTAAACTTGCTTCCTATTGTCCCGAGATAGATAATTCAGGCGTTTCCTCAAAGGAATACTGAAATTTTAGCCAAAGCATGGCATGTGTCCTAGTTACCGTACTCCAAGATTATGGAACCAAGAATCTAGTGACATAAATGCAGGCTTGCTTATATTTGATTACGGCTCTTAGCATTTTCTAATTAACAGTAAATAAAGCCCCGATTTAAGCAAAAATCTTACTTTAGGGTATATAAGTAGTCTGGGTGTGTATCGCGAAGGTTAGTATTATCACAAACTATTCATTTTAATGGAGGTACAATACAATTTATTTTTTTACCAAATACCAAAAAACAAGATTTGAATCAGGAGCATATTTCTACACAAATACTATCCTTGCATTGATATGCATTCATATTAATGCAAAATATATTCTTGTTCATAACAAATTCCTTAGACAGAAAACAATTAAAATTGGTACAAAAGCTTTCTCATGTTTTACAATAATTACACAAAATTCGTATCAATGCTAATGGTGCAATGATATTCAAATTAAGATATTAATGAATTAATCAACTCATTTATTTGATTAATTCACAATCTAGTTTTTTAGAAATTAATATGCAAGTTAATTTATTTCTAAAAAACTATTTGTTCAGAAAGGATCTCTGTTTTGTGTTATATATATAATTTCCTATCTTTAATTGGCTTGAATTTCTAATTTCGTTATATTTTAATTCGAGGTTTTTCAGTTAAAGGAATTTTAGAAAATACGCCCCTAGTGTTAAATAAGTGTTTCATACATTTTATAATGATTTTCTACTTAACACTTTTCAAACATGTTTGCTTCAACCGATTGATATTTTTTAAATTTAAAAAAAAAATACAAAATATATTTTTAAGAAATCAATTTTATTGAAAAAATACCGGTTAAAAAGCATATGCAATCTATTGTTCCAATATATATATATATATTATAATTGATTTTTACTTATTTTAATACTTCTAAATCTAAATTTTCACACTGTCCCTCTAATAGTTCAAGATATAATCTTAAGAGAAGCTACAAAATTCTCAATTTTTCTACATTAAATGACCTAAAACTTATTAAGATATTTAGGTATCGATGACTTGTCATACGATGTTAAGAAAAGGGAAAGGAATTATCTAAGGTAATCTCGTTAATATTTCTAGCGGATGTTTTTCCAAATAACTCTAAAACTAATTAAAATTTTAACATGTAATATTTAAACGATCATCTGTTTGATTCTGCGTAACAGTTGAGTTCAGTAATACAAATTTTTAGAAGTTAATTTGATATGTTAAATTATCTGCCTATGGTTCTGAATCAATGTTTGACTGAAATTCAATTTTTTTTTATCTGTGCCATTTTGTGTAGGGAAAAAAATAAGGCAGACAGAAAGAAAAAAATTAATAAGATAGAGAACATGAGGGTTTAATGATGTTACAAAGGGGATATTCAGCATTATTTAAGTAAAATAAGAATCAAAACTTGGAAAGCCTTTTATAAAAATTGTATTTTTTTTGTCAAAATTATGTTATTTAAAACCTGATATCTCAAAATTTTATTAATGTATTTCTTTCATATTTTGTATGTATGTCATTTAATGTATCATAAAGGCAATGAACTAAGGAATTAGCTCTAAAATCAATAGTTAATTTTTTTTGATACATTCACCATGCATGTTATAAAATTTTCAAAAGAAAATGGGCCATGAACCATAATTTCTTGATAACTACAAATTTATTTAGATTTTAAAACATTATCTTTATAACTGTGTTAAATATGTAATGTGAAAAAATAATTTAAATATGTGGCTTTGAATTCAATGTAGAGTGATAATTTTCCACAAAAATTTTACCTAAAATACCTCAGTTCAATAAATTTAAATTGTCATATAATTTCCTGATTGAAGTTTTAACAAAATAGCATAAAATTACTAATCGCATGACATTTTAAAAAACTTGTGTCCGTACGTAAGCAGGTACCTAAGTTAAACTAATCAATAAATTCATTAATTATAATTTTCTTTGAGTTGTGTGTGATGTCTCAGCTTATCACGACAGTAAAAGGGTGTAGAAAAGTCAGGGAATCTTTTGTTGATGTGACTACTGTTCATAGACAAATTTAATTTTTCCTTCGCTCTTTGCATGAAATCGTATGAAAGACGAATAATGGAAAATATTCCGCATAGAGGGGAAAAACAAATGAAAAGAAATGAGCAAAACATTTTAATATGCAGCTTATTTGTAATTCACGTTCTTTCTTTTTTTCTTTAGTGATGTCCCGCACAACTTTTCTCGTTTGATGGACTTATGCTTATCCCAGAATGAAAACGATTTTCTTCTTAAGATCCCGAGACTACTTAAGATGCATTAGAACTTGAATTAATTTGGGAAAAAGAGAGAGTGGTAATATATAATTTATATTAGTAATAATATAATTTACATGGTATAATTCATGCAATTTGAACTATATAAATTATATTAATTAGATATAATATAATTTATTCCGCATATATATTTAATATGCGGCTTACTAGTAATTCACGTTCTTCCTTTTTCTTTAGTGATGTCCCGCACAATTTTTCTCATTTGATGGACTTATGCTTATCCCAGGATGAAAACGATTTTCTTCTTAAGATCCCGAGACTACTTAAGATTCATTAGAACTTGAATTAATTTGGAAAAAAGAGTGGTGATATATAATTTATATAGTAGTAATAGTGGCCTCCTAACAGGCTTTTATGTTAACATCTTCCGTATTGAGTTGATCATCTGCCTTAGGGATTTGATGAAATACCTTATTTCAACATTTCCCTGCGACATATACAAAAATTCGGAATATATTTTAAACTTTTTTTTGAAAGGAAAGCAAAGAATTAGTGGCTTTATATATGGACCTTGTAATCTTGGACAAAATGTATTTTAGGAAAACCTTTTTTAAAAAAACTTTCTGTTAACGTGCTTATAAAGAGATTTTATTCGATGTGGAATAGATTTGAACAAGCTAATCTTCGTATATGTACGGAAATTCATTTTATCTATTAATATTTTGAAGTGCATTACTGTGTTTGTTTGTTATAGTTTCGTTTATTTTAGAGCAATTTGATTTTAGTATTCCTTTTACATAATAAATATTTCTACTGTGTGTAATATGCGTTTCCAAATGAAGTTATGTATTGTTTTCTATATGTTGAAAATTGATTAAGTTTGTAAAGAGAGAAAAACGACGCCCTGACCCCCTTTTAAAAATTGGGGGCAAATGTAAGGATAATTAAATTAGATTAAAATTAAAATTTCCCCTATCTAGCACTTCACTTTTATTTTTTCTCCTCAACTCTTCAAGTATCAGACTAATCACCCATTTATTTCTTCCGAACATATGGCCTAGCCAATAAACATGTCATATATATATATATAATGCATGGATTATATATATATATAATCCTTCTTTGCATGATGATAGAAATTTCCATCATAACAATTAGCTAACAGGTGTACTGTAAATTGGTTGTTGCTGGCAACATTTTTCATGACTGTTGCATAATAAGGAATGTATCTGTAAAGAAAAATCAAATGTCACAATCATTATATCGGGTTTGAACTTATCATTTCGCTTTTTTGTTCTGGTTGGGAGAAACGTGCAATTTCTTGAATTTTTTTATAACTAATCTGAGATTTTTGCTAATAAAAGCGATAATGAGTGAAAAAAAGTTTATTTTTGTGTTTCTGTTTTTTTCTGTCACTTATATGAATACCCCGAATAAATTTTCCCAAAAAACCATGCGACAGAAGTTTATACCACCATGCCATTGTTTCATTTCTAATGTATGGTGAAAATGTTTTTTACTATATGTTTATTTTACGTTATTTTTATAAAGGAATTTAGAAAAGATGTACATTGAAAGTTACTTGGAATTGGAAGGCGGTTGACTATCAGAAGAGGGCCTTGATTATAAAAATTAACATGACGAGTACTGTGATACAGATGAAATTAGAATAATAATAATAATAATTACTTTGTGTAATAATCATCAGGAACTAAAACAATACAAATATATATATATATATATATATATATTATTTTCTATTGAGTTCAACATGTAAATTTGTATGATGTTGGATATTTTCCCATCATGTTGCTTTTTAATTATTTTATGTTACATATTTATACTAGAATTTTTTAAATATTCTTCCTTTTCTCTAGAGCATGAATAATATCACCTTTATTTATTTCAAAAAAGAAGAAGAAAAAACATGCAAAAAAAGGTTAATAAAAAGTTATAATGACAATTTTTTGAAAGCAAGTTTTAATAGTTTAGTTATTGACTAGAAAAATAATTTACCAAGTGACATTCAATAGTTTTACTGGGTGTTTAATGTCTCGTTAAATACCCGATTTTAAACGTCAACTAACTTTTTGAGTTAGATGAAATATTGATTTAAAGGGTTTTGAAGTTGGTATGAAGTTGATTTTTTGCGAAAAACTGCGGAAAGATTTTTCTCGACTTTTTATTAAAAAAGTTAAAAAACTAAAAAATTCCAAAAGGATTAAAAATTTAAAAAAAATATTTAATAATGTCAAAATTTGAGAACAAAGAAAATATTATGAAAACTTTTTAAAAATAATTAGGACTTTCTAAATTTTTTGTAATTAAATTTATTAAAATATATTTATATATAATAAGAAAAAATAAATATTGGGGATGAAAAAAAAGAAAAAAAAATTTTTGGCAGTCAGTTTTCAAGAAATTTTCTTTAACATTTTTCATTTAAATAGGGTTTTAAAAATATATAATAAATTTTTAATTAAATATTAATTTTATAATAAAATATATTTTATTTTAATATAATATATAATAATAAAATATATAAAAAATTTATATATATATATATATATTTTTTAAAAATAAAAATTTTTTTTAAAAATACAAAACTTTTTATTGGGTTAGAAAAAATTTTTTTTAAACCCAAAAAATTGGTTACGTTTAACAAAAAAAATTAAAAAAAAAAAAGCCGAAAACCAAATTAAATTTTGAAAAAAATGTTAGCCCCCACGGGGAATTTTATTTTAAAAAAAATTTCACCAAATTTTAGAATTGTAACCTAAAACCTGGGTAAATCCGGGGCCTTTGGGCCCCGAAAACCAATTTTCCCCATTCCCAAAGGGGTTTCCAAAAACTTTTTCCAAAATTTTTTTTTCTTGAACCAAACTTCCCAAAAACCCCGGATTCCCCCGATTATGTAAAAGGGCCCAAAAAACGCCCGCGCAACGCCCCCCAAAAAAAACCGTGAAACCATTCAAACCAAAAAATTTAAACGTTTTCGGCCCGGGAAAAGGCCCATGTAATTCCCCCTGATGACATTCTCCCCAAAGGAAACCTTTTGATTCTGAAAAAGGGAAAAATTGTTCGGTTTGAAGAATAGGTATTCTTATCCCATTTTTTTGAATTTTTTTGGGGGATAAGGACTACAGGGAATACACTCCCCCCGTAAATCCTAAAACCTGTTTAATTTTTTTTTTTTTGGGGACTGACTTAAATTTTCCCATTTGGCGATTTTAAAAAATCAGAATTTTTTTTCTTTTTTATTCTCCAAAGGGGTTCCTTTTTTAAATGGGCTCCCCTGGGAATTGTTAAGAGAAAAGCATCCTAATGGGGGAATTTTTTCTTAAGTTGGGGGGGGAAAAATTTATCAAAGGTTAAAAAGGAAAAAATAGGAAAAAAATTTAATTACATTTTCCCCAAAAATTTTTTTTTTTTTTTTTTTAAAGGGCATTCGGAATTGTTTATACACCCTTTTTTGTATGTTATTTTTCACTAATTTTAATTTTTTTTTTAACTTATTTTTTAAAATAAACAAAGGAGTAAATTGATTTTTTTAAAAAAAAATTTGGGAATTTTTTTTTTATTTCCTTTTATTTTCTAGCAATATTTTTTTCAAATTTCTCTTAAATTAGATAAATGTGTACCATTTTCTCCTTTAAAATTAATTTTTCCCCAAATTTTTTTTGTGCTTTAAATATAAAATATTTTTTTTTAACGGTTCCCTCTTCTAAATTGGGATTTTCAGGGGAGGAATTATATTGTTGAACCTTCATCATTTGATTCTTCCTCATCATAACCCGAAGGAATTTCTTCACCCAAAATACTTTCTATTAAAACACTGTATCTATTGAAAACTTAAATATCACATTTTTTCATCTAACTACAATTATACCCTAGCAAAAGGAAATTTAAAAATTATAAAATTCAGAACTGAAACGGTGATTCCCGGGGGTATGGCATCCCCAAAAAACTATACAAAAATATATATTTAGAACCCCGAAACCCTAAGGCCTCTCAAAGGATACCCAAGTCAGCTACACGAGAAACTATCCATTTTTTTCAAAAAGTTTAAAGGCGTTGAAAAATTTAAACGGGGGTATGACCCCTGCGCAAAAAGGGGGGGTTTAATGTGTCCCATCCCTCTACACGACGCTCTTCAGGGGCATCGGATGAACTGCGATTTGGCTCCCGCGTGTCAAATGAAAGGAATACGAATAGATCCTTTTTGCGTCGGGTTTTTTATGCGAATTTTTGAAGTTCAGCTAAAACTTGCAAAGCCCGTATTGCCCCCTTCGGCTTTTTATTCAGCAAGCCCCTTAAAAATCCCTAAATATCCCTACTTTTTCTAATTTATGAAAATATTTAAAAAAGAAAATTATAAAAGAAACCTTTTAATTATCCTGAAAATTGGACCGGGGTACTCAAATTTTTTTTCTGTGGCCGCATACATATGTTATTTTTTCCCACGGTCCTCTAAAAAGGGGTATTTCATGGGTGGAAACGACATTAATGGGGGGGGAGAAATTTTTAAACCAAGATAACAAAAAAATTTAAAATTGGGAAATTGGGCAAAATATTAAAACTCCATTTTGCTTTTTAATTATTATTTTTTTTTTTTGTCCCCTTTTTTCAAATTTGGGAAGCTTTTAAAGAATCAAATTTCTGATCAGAAAACGGTTCTTATGATTACCAATGATAACAATTTCCATAGGGTGCCTTCGTTATGCGTGACATTACCACTCAAAAAAATACTTCTTTTCTTTAAAAAAAGGAAAGCTTATTTATCATCTTTTTGAAGGAGATCTTCGGGGAAAAAAAATATATCGAAAATTCCTGTTTATTGGTATTTTTTAAATACACTTTCGTACAAATCAAAAAATTTTCTGAACCATGCTTTTTTTTCCTACAAAGTAGTCAACTTTTGAAAAATATATTTTTTTTGAAATTTTTCCTTGTAAGGTATAAAAGATATTCAAATTTTTCCACTCAAAAAAATGTTTTCTACCCACTGTTGTCTATTATCAATATCAGGGGGGAAAAATATCAATTCCACCCATGACACGACGCAAAAAAAAAATTTATTTATTTGATTTTTTACAAAAAAATTTCCCCCCAAATTTTCATAAAAAAATGAATTTCTCAGAGCAATGGGCCCCTGACCCGGGGATTTTTAAAAAAAAGGTGGGCCCAGGTTATATACACATTGGACCATATAGGCTTTTTTAAAAATAGGTTGAATAAGGGAAAACATTTGTGTTTTTTGGGATATTCCTTTAGTCTTTTGTAACATTTTATTGGGATGCATATTGACAACTACGCTTTTTTCAGACTTAGCAAGTTCCAAATGTGAACCATTTTGGGGGCACCATCTAGTGGGGCTTGCCACTTAATTTTAATTCAATTAATAATTTGTCGTGATTTAATTTTGCCGGGGTACCAAATTCAAATTTATACTCAAGGAATCTTTTTTCATCCACATATTTATAACGTACCCGTCTAAGTTTTTCATCAAAGGAAAAATCGACTCCTGCCGAGATCGAAACCCCCAACCTTGGGGGGAAATAGACACGCTACTCTAAACCAGCGGGCCCATTCAGCGTCTGATTTGACTTTCATAACATTATTTATCAGGGTTTGGGCATTAAATGCCTTTTAAAGTGTTTTAAATTTCTTCCTATTCCCGAGATAGATAATTCGGCGTTTCCTCAAAGGAATACTGAAATTTTAAAAGAGGAAAAAGGGCCCAGTTACCGTACTCCAAGATTATGGACCCCAAAAAACTAGTGACATAAATGCAGGCTTGCTTATTTGATTAGGCTCTTAGCATTTTCTAATTAACAAAAAAAGGCCCCATTTAAAAAAAATCTTACTTTTTAGGGGATATAAGGATCTGGGTATCGCGAAGGTTATATTATCACAAAAAAATTCATTTTAATGGGGGTACATACAATTTATTTTTACCCAAAAACCAAAAATTTTTACACAATACTATTTCCTGCCTTGATATGCATTCATATTAATCAAAAATATTCTTTTCACAAAAAATTCCAATTAGAACCAAAAACAAAAAAATGGTTTAAAAATTTTTTGTTTTACAATAATTTCACAAAAAATTTGTTAATGACAGAATGATATTCAAAATTTAAAATATTAAAGAAATTTCAACTCATTTATTTGATTAATTTCTAGTTTTTAGAAATTAATATCAAATTAATTTATTTCTAAAAACTATTTTAAAAAATCTCTGTTTTTGTATTTTATATATAATTTTTTATCTTTTTAAATTGGGGAATTTCTAATTTGTTATATTTTAATTAGGTTTTCATTAAAGGAATTTTAAAAATACCTTAGTGTTAAATTTAAAAAAATGTTTCATACATTTTATAATGATTTTTAAACACTTTTCAAACATGTTTGCCAACCGATTATATTTTTTAAATTTAAAAAAAAACAAAATATATTTTTGAAATAATTTTATTGAAAAAAAAACCGGTTAAAAAGCATATGCAATCTATTGTTCCAATAAAAAAATAAAAATATATTATAATTTAAAATTTTTAATTTATTTTTTTAATTGCTTTTTTTAAAATTTTAATTTTTCACTTTTCCTCTAATGTTCAAGATATAATCTTAAGAGAGCTAAAAAAAAAAAAATTCTCAATTTTTCTAATTAAATTACCTAAAACTTATTAAATTTTAGGTATCAAAACTTTCATGATTTAAGAAAAAGGGGAAAAGGGAAATTTTCTAAAGGGAATCTTAACCCCAAAGTTTTCCAAATAACTCAAAACAATTAAATTTTAACTGTAATTTAAACGATCATCTGTTTGATTCTGCGTAACTTGGGGTTCAGTAAAACAAATTTTTAAGTTAATTTATTTTTTAAATATCTGCTAGGTTCTGAATCAATGTTTGATGAAATTCAATTTTTTTTTGTGAATTTTGTAGGGAAAAAAAAAAGGCAGACAGAAAAAAAAAAAAATTAATAAGATAAAAACGAGGGTTTATGTTACAAAAAGGGGGTATTCAGCATTATTTAAGTAAAATAAAATCAAAATTGAAAGCCTTTTAAAAAATTTTTTTTTTTGTCAAAATATGTTATTTAAAACCGATATCTCAAATTTTTTAATGTATTTTTCCCTATTTTGTATGTATGCTTTAATGTATCATAAAGCAAAAAACTAAGGAATTAGCTCTAAAAAACCTTTGTTATTTTTTTTTACATTCCCATCATGTAAAAATTTTCAAAAAAAATGGGGATGAACCATAATTTCTTGATAATTTCAAATTTATTTGATTTTAAAACATTATCTTTATAATTGGAAATATGTAAGGAAAAAAAAAATTAAATATGTGGTTTGAATTCCATGTAAATGATAATTTTCCCAAAATTTTACTAAAATACCTCAGTTCAATAAATTTAAAATTTTTCTATATTTTTGATTGAAGTTTTAAAAAATAACATAAAATTACTAATCGCATGGATTTTTAAAAAAATTTGTTTGTACGTAAACAGGTACCTTAGTTAAACTAATCAATAAATTCAAATTAAAAATTTTCTTTGAGTTTTTGATCTAATTTTCACGGCAGTAAAAATTTTTGGAAAAAAATCAGGGAACTTTTTTTTGTTTACTATTTTTCAAGACAAAAATTTAATTTTTTTTTCGCTCTTTGCAAAAACGTATGAAAACGAATTATGAAAAAAAATTCCGCATAGGGGAAAACAAAATGAAAAAAAAGAGCAAAACATTTTAATATGGCTTATTTTGAATTACGTTCTTTTTTTCTTAGTGATGTCCCCCACAATTTTCTCTTTGATGGACTTTCTTATCCCAGAAAGAAACGATTTTTTTTTTAAATCCAGACTACTTAAAAATGCATTAGAACGAAATTTAAATTTTTTAAAAAAAAGTGTATATATAATTTATAATAATAAATAAATTTTCAAAGGTATAATTTTAATTTGAACTATATAAATTATATTAATTAGATATAATATAATTTATCCGATATATATTTAATATGCGGCTTATTTTAATTCCCCTTTTTCCTTTTTCTTAGTGATGTCCCCCACAATTTTTTTTCATTTTTTGGACTTTTCTTATCCCCAAAAAAAACGATTTTCTTTTAAGATCCGAACTACTTAAATCATTAGAAGTTTTGGAAAAAAAAAGTGGTGATATATAATTTATAGTAGTAATAATATAATTTCATGGTATTTTGCAATTTGAACTATATAAATTATATTAATTTGTTTTTAATTAATTTATTCTTTAAAATACTTTTTTGCGGTCCAAAAAAAATAAAATTACATTTTCATTAGAAATATATAGTAAAAATATATTTATATTACACATACTGCAAAAAATTTTTATTTAAAAATAATTGCTTTGTTATTGATAATTGATAATAATAGAATTAGAAAGTACCTTAGTTGCATGTTAAACTTTGCTTCCTATGCATAGATTAAAAATTGGAATTTTATACACTATATCATACTGTTTCTTAAGAATTTTAGTTACAATAATTGAAATCCTAGATTTTCCAATAAATGAATACATTTTGACTCCTCTTTAAACCGAAATATTAAGTATTTTTATTAGACATTATATTTAATTGAATATTTGTAATTGTTAAATGCTTAATAAATATTCAGTGATACTGTAGTTTAAAAATTAATCCAAGGAATTTTTCAAGTAAAAATTTGGAATTTTGGTACAATTGTTTCTATTTTAAAACAACTCCAATGCAGTACAAAAGTACACTTAATAAAAATTCCGATTATAATTAATACCTCCTTCATTTTTGAGCAAATAAGCGTACTACTTGAACCTCTTAACAAAAGCCAGCTCCGTACACATCCAAAATGGCCTCCTTACAAAGTCATATAAAGTTAGCCATTTCTTCTTGAACAACCACGTATTTTTCAAAATGATTCGAATGACGCTAAATACCTTACAGTAAATATAAATTTTACTTTAAAACAGAAATTTTTACTTACTTAACTTATTAAAGATTAACGAGAAAATTATTATTACAAGAATTCAAAAACGTAAAAGCGTCGATAGCGTTTATCAAATGTAGACCCGTAGAGAACGCACTTTCGCAACCTGTAGACGTGGGTAAAAAATGCATTCAACAAAAGAGATTCTAACTAATCATAAAATATTTTTCTAATCAAAGGCAAGATTCAAACAAATTATCATTTCTAATAGATTAAAGAATAAGTCGAAAAATTTAACTGACGCAAATCCCATTAGAAAACCGTAGTTTCATATCCTATATTCTACATTTTAATGTGAAATATGTTTAACTTTAGTCATAAAGAAGCACTGTGTATTTAAAAGCAAAATTTTCAAAATGTTAAATACGAGTTATTTTAATTAGATACAAACATTTAGACATAAGAAATCGTTTAATAGAAAATTTATTTTTCTTTCCGTTTTTTCGAGCTTGAGTTGTTTTACTCTCCTTGACAGACTTAAGCATATATTTAAAAATAAATAAAAATTTAACAAATCACACACATTCATATAAAACAATTCAAACTGAATTAATCATCTTAAATATCCACACAAAAGAGTTATAATTTTCAACTATTACATGATAATTAATTTCGAAGAAGTTACATTAACTTTGTGAAGTATGAAAAATAATGTTAATATATTTATGGTTTTACTTTTATAAATTTATATCAAGTTATAAATTACCAGTCTACGTATTAAATTTTAAAATATGAGATTTTTTTCCGATTTCTGATCCTTCAATTATTAATTTGCAGAAACTGTTGGATATAAAGACACTAAATGATTAACTGGGAGATTCAAATGAAACAAGTACACCCAAAATTGTTTCGATGTAATAAAAAAGAAAAATTAAAAAACTTTCTTTTAAACAGAATAAATAACATTTCCAAATAATAACACATTCTTTGAATAAAAATATTTATTAAAGAGAAAAAATCTAATGTAAAGCAACTTTTACTACGAAGCGAAAGTCGTAACAAGTAAAATACTTGATACTATTATTATTATTTTAATACACAATTTTAAATTAGATAATGTAGATAATTTAAACTTAAAACACACGCACACATTTAAAATAGCACATCAACACAATAACCTACGATAACATAAAAATACAGAGTTAAATTTAAAATAATTTCTTTTGGAATGCATGTTCACTACTTTTTGATATCGTTGTTTTATCTTTAGCAGTTGCAAAGTATCGTATGAAGTTTATATTTAAATAATTGCACCATCATTTTAAAAAATAACTTTTCATTAGAAATATTATAAATATAAAACACAAAGAATACAAGCAATAACTATTCAAGAATAAGTACAAAATATATATGAACAAAATCCCGTAATAACAAATAATAAGAAACGCATATAAAATTCCAAAATTGACCAATTTAATATTTAATAAGGAGTTATAAATTATACCTTTAAAACAATCTTGATATAAAATGATTTTTATAACAAGTTTTAATCAATAATAAAAATAGTTTT
>BMAV01006718.1:0-144312 GCA_019973955.1 Trichonephila inaurata madagascariensis
GAAACATTTTCGTTCATTTTTAATGGATTTTTTCGGATGGTTCATTTTTAAACGGATGATGGAGGAAATAAATTTTTAATTAAATATTATTTTGTAATCTGTTCCAATTTAAAAATTAGAGAAAAGGAAAATAACAATAATTATAACCTATTACTTAAAAGTAATTTGTTTAAAATAAATATTACTCAAAAGTAACAAATACAAAATTTAATACTTATCTTGTTAATTTGTTCGGTTTATAATTAAGATCGTATTGTAGCTTTAGAGCCAAAGTGCCTATATAAAGTATAAGGGCGATATAAATTATGATTGAAAATAAATTGGGTCGCCAATAGTGAAAGTTTGAGAAGCCCATTGTAGACTCCTGTACTTTATCGTGGGCTTTGAATGCTATCCCTAAACGGCTCAAAAGTTTTGCTGTTGGTATTTTTCGCTTCTTCTTCAATAATACTCTTCCTGTTCTCCTCTCTATAATTGCTGACTATCAACTCTATTAAACTTTGATGATGTTTATATAAAGTGCACATGGCTAATATATGTTCTTTTTATATTTTGTGGTCGGACAGAGTTGCCGTAATTTTTTTCCAGTTTTGAAAACGAGTTATTAGTTTACATTATGTAACAGAAATCAGTTTATAAAGATAGTAGTAAACAGCTTTGCTTATTTCGTAAAATACTAGTTAATTTCTTTCTTCCTTCACTCCATTTATTTTCCTCCTCTAAAAATGTTCATAAGAAAATCCATTGTAATACATTTGATCTCTGTCTTTATATACTGTTTTCAATGTTTCAATAATACCAATGTTATTCGGCTTCTTTCTAATGATATGGTCAATCATTAAATCTGTTAAAGATGTAGGTCATAGAGCTACATCATTTAGCATCTCAACATGAAGATCGGTAAATTTTTTTGGTCCACTTTATCTTCTTCATTTTCCTTATCACGATTTGATTCATTATTGCTTTGAAATTCTTCATTCTCCCCTTTTTCTAATTTTTTCTTTTTTGTTTTGTTTGCTGTAAGTGGGAATAAAGGGTCTCACGTTGCTTGCTCTTACTTCAGAAAAAATTACTCGAGATTGGGAATTTTCTGTTGCAGATGACGAGGGAAAAGAGGTAGTGGAGCTTAAAAATTTATGCAGTACATTTTCCTGAATTTTAGCATTTTCCAGCTTTCGTTTCGTTTCGTGTATTCTTTCTTTCTTTCTTTTCTCCCGCTCCACTTTGATAGCACTTCATGTTTCTGCCGTGAAAAGTTTGAGATTTCTGTACTTTCTTTTCGGAAACTAAGTGTGCGAAACCACTTATGCGACAAAATCCTTCTACACCAAATAGACCACAAGCACCATAAATAAATATTATAAAACAAAATACTCAGCACAAAACCGAACGTGAATATGTATTGCCTACGCGAACTTACTAACTTCGCAAATAGCTGGGATGATGGGCGAGTTTGGCACACAAATGGACATTTTTTGCGTTGTTCGCACAAAGCCTCGTACCTGGCAGAGGGACGATTTCCGATTCAGAGTCAGCTAATTTATTTCTTTGTAGCAGTGTGCGTACGCGCGCGCTTGTGTATGTGTATCGTCTACGTACATCACGCATTATTATTTTAAGTCCACTACTTATTTTCTATTCCTTGTTATAAAACGATTTTCCTGATTCGGAAGGTGGGTAGTTCATGGGCTTTATATAAAAGTAAAATCAATATCCTCTGATTAATTATGAAACTGTCTTTCTTGATATCCAGAAGGCTTTTGAGTGGGTCTGGGTAGGTGGTCTCATTTATAAATTTAATTAATTATAACTTTCCTCCTTCATTAAATCGTATCATAAATTCTTACCTTGTAAACAGGTATTATCAGGTCAGAGTCAACAACACACTCTCTGACACATACAACATAAATATTGGCTGCCCAAAGGGGTCCCTCCATGGCCCAATTTTATTTAATCTATACATAAGCGACATGCCCACAGATCCACAAACAATGATAAACCTCTATGCTGACGACACATGTATAACGTTACAAAAATCACAACACAATCACACTCGCTTTAAATAAACTTCTTTCTCTCCTGGAAAATTTCTTTAATACATGGAAGATAAAAATCAATGTCGAAAAAACGGTTGCTGTGCTTTTTACCAGGAGAAGAAAGCCTTGCACACTTCCCACGCTATACTCCACACCACTACACTGGTCTCAGACTACAAAATACTTAGGGGTGTCGTTTTAGATAAAGCACTCACTTGGAAACACCACATTCTACATGCAAGAAATAAATTCCGGATCGCGCTTAGATTAATTTACCCACTAATTAACCGGAATTCTGATATGAGACTCTCAACCACAAGGTACTTCTCTACACTGCTGTTTTGCGTCCCATTTTAAGTTATGCTTGCCCTGTGTGGGGTTACGCAGCAAATACTAATATTAAAATTCTTGAAGTCTCGCAAAATTCATTTTTTAGGAATATAACTAAAGCTGGTAGATACACCAGAAACTCCTACATCTATAAAGCCCTTGATATTAAACCTTTTAAAAACTTTATTCAAACACTTGCAATTAATTTTTTTAATAATCTCCCCAATACCAATAATCTAATTTTAATAGATATTCAAAATTACTACTTAAATGACAAAACTAAGAGACCCAGGAGAATACTCCTGGATTCTTAAAATCCCCCTTAATAGTATTGCTTCGCAATCACCGCTGTTGAAAATGCAAACAATTCATTCTAAATTTTTTACTCCATATTATATTTTTATCTTTAATTTTTGTAATTCTTGACTTCCAAAAATTTTTCTCATCTCTGCACCCATCAGGCAAGCAATCTTATTTCAATTTCCCCAACTTCAGGGCAGCCATTAGAGAGCTTTCTCACTTATTGCTATCAACTAATGACAGTGTTTACACTACAGCTCCCAGTTGACTGTCAAAATTCTCAGGGTTTTTTTCCCACCGAAATCAGAAAACTACTACCCCCAGACTGTGACATCATTCACCTGCATTACCCTACCAAACTCAGTGAACTTTGTTTTTCTCACTCAGGTTTTCCACTTGTCAGCGCCAAAATACTTATCAGATAGGGGATGGAGGATCTATTGCAGATCCATATCTCTGTGACGTGAAGAAACGTGAAGAAACTCTGATTAAATAAGACATTATTAACAATAAATATTCAATGTCAAACTATTGTGTGATATTCAATTCGAAAATAAAACAGCACCCATTGCTGCATCGTGAAAAAAGTTGTTTATCCATTAGACTGCGTGAGTACCGGAAGTGTAAGTAACACCCCTGAAACCCCACGTAGCGGGGGCAGGGGCCGGATTCTAGAGGGGACAAAACACGACTGGCGACAAGTACGTACTGCTTGTAAAGAATCTGATCTTTCAAAACCATGCCAACACCCGGCTTGGGCCCCAAACCTGACTTTGCAGTAGAGCCCTAATACTCACCATTACGCCACTGATGAGTACTAATTTTCCAACCTCCTTTTGTCCTCCTCCCATTAGAGATTTGTGCGCTGAAGGTTAGAGAGAAAAAACTAATGTGTTTCAATTAGCACAAAATAATACAACAGTCGCGAGAAGCTGCAATGTTTTTCATGCATATTTTTCTCTTAACACGAATTGAATATCGCCTAACGCGAAAAAATTTTCTTCTGTGAACGAACAAAATAAGGAAAACACTATCCGCATTGATTGTCCTTTTGTATTATGGAAAGAATCCAACGTAGTAGATGGTGTTGATGTGTGCACAGCCCCAATTATAGCAGACAAGAGCATATTGGAGTTTATGCTCAGCTAAAAAAAATCATTGATGCAAACTCTGACGTTGAAAATGAAATGCAGCTCCTGTTCCCGCATCATCCGAAATGATGAACGTCATGAAAAGCATGTGCAGTTATTTAGACGTACATTCCAATGTTGAAATGATTAATAAAATGAGCAATATCTAACAATTTGTTGACAATTTGATGCTAAGAAAACAATGAAAAGAAAAAATTTTTGATTCTTTTCTAAAAACTTTATAAATATTTTTTTTTTCTTTTTCAATAAATTTGAAAATTTTGCATTAAATTTCTTTAAGTTCTTGTGAATCTTTTTGTTTCGTTGATTTTTATTATATACTAGCCGTTACTCGCTCGCTTCCCTAGGTATTTCATGTTATATGAATATATATTTTGCATTTATACGTAAACTACTAATATCTTAGCATTAAGAATTCGATGGTTCTACATTCGATATTCTTATAAATTATTGATTAAAAAAAATGACAGAACTTTTAAATAATAATTTCTCTAAGAGAAGTAGCATTATCTTTTACTATCTCGTAACCCCCTCCCAAGTGGATTTCCAAAAAAATCACTTTTTAATGGATCTGTACTCAATTAAAATAAAGATGCTTGCCAAATTTTAAGTGTCTAAATCTAATAGATCAAAAACAGAATTTTTTTATCAATAAGTTCCGCTAACCACCTTAGAGAGTCGACTTCTGTAAAACCCTTTCAACAAACCCGTTCAATTCAATAACAGAGACATACATACAGAATTTCATTATTTGAAGATGGGTATTTTTTTTATCAATACGCCACAAAAGATTCCCTCTCCTCCATAGAAGTCGATTTCCGTAAAATCCTTTCTTAGCAAATTTCCATTCAATAAAAGTAACATGCATACTAAATTTCATTAAGGTAAGTAGTAGTTCGATAACGAAATTTTATTTATAAATAAGTCCCAGCAACTACTCATTCCTCCCCCCCTCGCCAATACGAGTCAATTTCCATAAAATCTGTTCATATTGGATCTATATATTAAAAAAAAAACCCATGCCAACAAATTTTCAAGTCTGTACTTCTAAAAGTTCAAAATCAAAAATGGTAATATCTGTAACGCTCTTTAAACCCTCGCAACGACCTTTCGGGTCGATTCTCAAAACTCTTTTTGTAGCGGATATCTACTCCATGAAAGGAACGTGTCCACCAAATTTCTAGCATGTAGGTCTAATAGTTCAAAAACGGGAATATTTATTTATAATGCTCATTAAATTTCAAATTTAGAAAAACCCCTTGTGTAACGAATTTCAACCTTATAAACGGAACAGGCCAACCAAATTTCAAGTTTGTAGGTCCATTAGCTCAAAAACTGGAATATTTATCTATAACGCCCCTTAAGCCTTCGCAACACCCCTTAGGGGGAAATTTGACTAACTCACAAACTTTCGCGGGCATGCGTCTCCAAAAGTTTCATCGTAATCGGATGTGTGAACAGTTTTGAAAGGCATAAGAGACATACAGACAAACATTCTTTATTTATATAGATACTAGCTGGTTTACCCGTTCTTGGCACTTGTGGATTGAAATATTCAACAATATAGATTGAAGGATAAAGAAGTTTTTAATGAGTTAATTTTACGTGAATTGCAAATTAAACAAAAAACTTTTTGCTTATCTCAGCTGAACAAAAAACCCATATTTTGTAAATTTAAAGTCTTATAGCTGATAAAAAGGATTTTTTATAACGCCCCGTAACTCTCTTGTGCGTCGATTTTTGAAAACACCTTCCTAAGCTAATCTCTGCTCAGCAAAAGTAACACATTGTTACAAATTTTGTGTAATGAACGCTTAAAATAGTGTATATAATTTATATTTGGATGTATAATACATATATTAATATTACTTTCTGTTGTATTTATTTTATGTTAGAATTATAATATAAGCAAGCACAACTCCGTTCCTTACATTATAATGACGATTCAATGGAAACACACCGGCATATTGGTGAAAGAACCAAGTTTGCATCATTTTTGGCATATATTGACAACTTGGCAATTGATTGAACGCTGCAGAAATTGATACGCAATAGCGCACCTGGTGGGGAGCTGCAACAAAGAGGAAGGCACAAAAACCTACTCCTTAAAAATATACACATGCATGCCAATTTTCAAAGCAAACGGTTGAACGATGTTGAAGTGAAGCAATTTCATATATACAAATATCCTATATTATATATATAGATGCATTATACATATCTATGTAAAAAAATAAACTCTTAACAAAATTAATTTTGATATATGTTTTTATTTTCTGCAATTTTCTTCGACACGAAAAAAATATTTCAGTCCCTTCAGTTATGTGTTTAGTTTAAGTGACTGAAGTTGTCCATGTGCATCTTTGCACTTCGCTTTAGAATATCGGGCGTGTTGGTACCTTGAACGAACCTGTGTTGTCGCGTCCCCTACAACGTCTCACTTCTACGACTTCACTACACCGAGCGGACGTACCATATCGACCGTCCTGTCGTAGGAAAATTCCTATTGGTCTTAGAAACTTTAATTCTGAATTTATTTATAAGTTGTTAATTCTGATTACATTATGTAAAAAATAATAAATTTATGTTTGTTCTGAATTAGAGTTCCTTTTTTTCTCTCTTTTGAATTCTAACGACGTTAATTTTAACGTGCTACATTTACACCTACCGCTCCTTATTTACAATGGGCATAATTTGTCTCTTCAATTTGATACGATACGGAACATTAATTTGTTTAACAATTTCCTAGTAATATTTTTCACAAGAGAAAAGATTTGCTCAGATATTCATGTAAAACACCAAATTCGGAAAGTTGAGTTCATGCAGTTTTTCTTCAAACAATTAAATCTCTCTAGCGATAACAAATAATAATTTAAGAAATGTCGATCTATCATTTTTTTTTCGTAAATCCGAAAATATTACTTCCCATATATATAATTCTGACAATGTTGGACTAATTACCTGCATTTAAATATTATGAATATCCGCTCGAAAATTGTCAAATTCGTAGAGCTGTGGCACAAAGTATACAATCGCGGGGCTTGCCATAACGCCACCGCAAAAACATAACAAAAGTACTGTGAGGAGAGATCTGGTGTTTTTAAGAGATATTGAAGTCTTTTCTTTTTTTTGTTTGCAGTTTTCATTGTTTCTCATTGCATGTGTTTATATCACTCAGCCTATCTCATTATCGTAATACATATTGCCGACTAAAATTAGCGGTCATCAACGTTGCCGTGTCCTGCACGGTCAAACAACATTATGCACAAATCTCTCTCACAGTATAATTTTCAGAAGTCATAAACATTAATTTATAAAGTAAAAATATTCTATAATAAATAAACTGGTGGGAAAATAATATAGCATTTATTTTTAAAAGTTTCAAATTTTTCTGCATAATCAATCTGTTTTATGTTCGTATAATTGATGCTCTTACTCTAAAAGAACGAACACTTTAAGCATGTCAGAGAAGTATCCATAGTGTGTGTGTGTGCTTATAGATAGCGCACATATCACATGTACTTTAATTTTTCCAAGTATTGAGTATGAAAGCTTAAGCGAAGTTACAAGCTTCAATTCAACTTGCAGTGTAAAATGTTCGGGTGGAATCTTGCAACACAATTTTGAAGCTGATGTCTTCAACCGATTGAGCTGAAATTTTGTATACACGTTTAGTTTGGATGACAATGCATGTTTTGACCATTTATATTCCGATATCGCAATTAGTTAAAAAGATATTAATTGAAAACCTTTTACCCCTGTCAGCTTTTTATTCTGCCGAACAGCTTATCGGATTGAGCTTAAAGATGTTCCCATTTTTTTATCTTTTTTCAAGAACCATCTTATTCTTTCTATCAAACTGAGACAAAAATTATTTCTAAATCGTTCCGCATGAATTTGTTTTTTTTCGTGTTATTTAATCGATATTCTGCAATAAGAAAGTTCATTCTTTTCTCTTTTAGAATCAGTCATTTAAAAAACAAAATGCCTAAATCTTTTTTTACGATTTTTCAAAACCTACTTAAATTTTTAATACAACATTTAAAAAATTCGTCATTTTTAAATATAATCGCACGAAAATATTTTTCGCTTGTAGAATAGTATTATCCAAATTCTGCACAAAAATTGAAAACATTTGGTTTAAAATTACGGATTTTTTAAAAAAATGTGTTTTTCGTTTTTAATATAATATTATAGTAAAAGCAAAACAAAAAAACCGAGTTTTAATATTTCCATTAATTTTGCTTTGTCCAATGTTGATTTGGTCTAACAGTGTTTACCCCCCTTCCCAATGTCTTCTTGTTACGGCCCGAGTGAAATATTTATGATATATATGAGGCTTGGCGGGAAAAAAGGTTGAGTACCCCTTAGCTGGACTATTCAAAATTTAACGGCAAACGACCTTGCAACAATGATGCGTTGAATGAGATTAACAGATTGAGAAACCACTGTCCAGCGATAACTAAAAAGTAAAAAATAAATTAAAAGTAAAAAAAATTTTTTAATAACAAGCTTTTATTTAAATGCTCTAAGAAGAATAAAGTGAAATTTTCTTTTAAAACTTTTTTTGCTATCAACTTATAAAGTCGTTACACAATTTATGATATAAAAGCTCGTCGCCAGATTTACCTGTGTAGATAGACAAGCAATTAAAAACTATCTGATTGATTTTAATTTGTAAAATTTTCAAACTTAGTAAATACGAGTACTTAAATCTCGCGACGAGCTTTTATATCATAAATTGTGTATCGACTTTACAAGTTGATAGCAAAAAAAAGTTTTAAAAGAAAATTTTATTTTATTCCTCTTAGAGCATTTAAATAAGAGCTTATTTTTAAAAAAGTTTTTTTTTTACTTTCAATTTATTTAAATACAGACAAGCCATCGTCTGCCTAATGGAACAAATGCTGGATCTATCGTTTATTTAAATTTTAACTGTATTTTCTTAAAATAATGTCATTTGTCCAAAAAAAATGCAAACGAAATTTCGAAAACATTCATCAAAAACATTGTCAGTTTTGAGTCACGATGGGCTATTACGAAAATAGATTTTAATTTTTCGGTCATTGTGTACAATACCGTCTACTAAATCGTTTTAATCGTTTTGATTTAAAAACAATTACGAAAACGCTGTTTTCCTTGTTATATTTTTGTACTTATTGTTCTGCTAGGAAAAAATGTACCAAACAGTTATGTTGTTGTTGCTTACTTGATATTGCATTGTTGTTGTCACCTACTTATTACAGCAATAACAATAACTGACTTAAATTTGTAAAATCAATTCAAAAAGTAGTATTAATTTGAAACTATTCCATTAAAAGGGCCAATTATTTATTTCTAATACATTAAAGTTTCTTTTTCACTTTTAGTCCATAGCTTTTAACAGATATATTAATTTATCATCTTCCAGGTCAGGTCCTTATTTACTTTGCCTTGTTGTTACTCCCATCGTGTGCATGGCCTCTTATATCGCATATTGCGACAACTGGGAGAGAAGGGTGATAGCTCAGATGTTCTCTTTGTCCCTTGGCCCTGGTACAAAATAACGATGACTCTTGCCAGTAGCTCTCGCATCATGTCAAAGCGTGACATTAATAATCAACCAATTATTATATGATCTTTAGGTTCCTTTGTTTAGAAAAATTACAAAAAATGCTGGTAGAACCGCATTTTAAAAGATATTTTGCTGATTAAAATAGAAATTATATATCTGCTACATGTTGAGAAATAAAACAATATGTTTAAAACAAATTTTGTTCATTCCATCGTTTAAAGCTTTTCACAAGCTATCAATTAGAAAAATAAAGGTAAAACAAACTCAAGTTTGTTCTATGA
Organism: Trichonephila inaurata madagascariensis; assembly: GCA_019973955.1. NCBI lineage: Eukaryota > Metazoa > Arthropoda > Arachnida > Araneae > Nephilidae > Trichonephila > Trichonephila inaurata. The sequence goes on from BMAV01006718.1 coordinate 9,653, forward strand.
AAGAATTTGTGTAACGAGATGTTTTATTTTTTTAATTCAAAAAGGTGTGAAATGATAATGCTTTAAAGTCGTTGTCTCCATCCCCTGTTCGTAGATCAAACGTTACCGGGCCGCCCAGGGAACATTAAGATGATACCATTTTATTTACTATGGTGTACTTCCTTGGAGTTTGCGTGATTTTCCATGGAAATCATTTTATATTTCTTTTTTGGCATACTTATATTTTACAATAAATTCATTTTTAAATACAATGAAACTAAAATTATTAAATCAAAACAATCTCAAATATGTAAAATCAACCATCATTCCCCTTCTCACGAGTGTTAGGGGAAAATTATCGAATTATTGACAGTTCCGCGTTGTTACAAAATTTGGGCAGCAATTTCTTAAAGCACGAGATTTCTTGAGAAAACCTAATAAAAAAATGGTCGATGTTTTTTTTCTTCTCTGTACACAAAATGAATATATAGGTATAACGTAAATTATTTCTTGCAATTTCATTTATAAAGAAAGGGTGGCGAGAGAGCACAGGGGGGAAGGGTTAAAAATATTAAAAAATTATTATTCAAGAGGAAACAATTTGATTACATGTAGTAGGTAACTTTTGTTACACATAACTTTTTCTAAACAAAATATAAAGCACTTAGTAAAAATTAATCTGTGGTTCACTCTCTACTTTAACTATGTTTAAAGCAATAACAATGGCTATATCTCCTTTTCCGCACCAAAAACAACTGCTTTATAACCAATAATTCCTAAAAAACTTTTAGCTAATCATTAAATGAACACATGTCTTACAAAAGAAAATTGCAGTTGTAGTACATGAGAGATGGTAAATAAGTTTAATTATTACCTAGTTCCTGTAAATTTTTAGATCTCAGGCGAGAATAAGAAATACAAAACTTCAGAAAGAATATCGACCGTGAGAGACACGGTCATGTACAAATGTGCCGGTAACTTTCACCTTTGTCAGAAACGGGCAAATGCGTTAAAGGGTGAACTCTATTCCAGATTAAATAAAAAAAAAAGTTTACATCAACGTACACAAAACATGATGAAAAGAAGACACTCAGCACTCCTCACAAAGGAAAACTCACTTTTCGCAACACTAATTTAAAAAAAAAAACATTGTAAAATTCCACTTATTTACCTCATATCTATAGTAATACTCATAGTAACATAATGTAGTAATTCTCATTCTCCGAAATCCCAGATTAAACTACTATGAATACCTTTCGAGCCATGTATCTAATTACAGTATCAACTCATACTTCTCTCTCTGAAATTTATGAATTTACTGATATGATACATATTAACAAAACAGCGATAGGAATAAACAACACCACTGGTTTCTTTATAGACGATTGTGATACTTTTATTCTAATCAATTGCATGTTTAAACTACATTATTTCCCAGCTGCATAGAAATTAGCCATAATTTTTCAATATTAAAACCAGAAAAAGATCACGACTTCATAACTATCGTTCAATTCCACTTGTTTCTACTCAAAAACTCACGAAATTTGTTATTCCTTAAAAGACTAAAACACTATGAATGTATGAATAATCTAATAAATCGTAATCACACAATATGTGAATTTATCCAAAAGTTCTGCAAACCTTACTGTGACGAACAGAATTAAATACTTGTGTGTGTTAACTAATCATCTCTGTAGTTGCAAACGCTTACATATCTCAAAAATATCAAATATTCAACAGTTTTAACAATAATGATGATAGTCTTATTGCACACACACATTGTGTGGATGCCCTAAATAATTACGAAAATATTTATTTATATAATTATGTTTCTGTTATAAAAAGAGGAGTTCAAACACTTATTCGCTTGCCCTTGGTTGATACAAATAATGATTCGCACATGATATTTTCAACTGTCATCTAAATCGGACAGTGGTTTATAATATGTTAACGAGAGAAATTTTCAACAAGAGGACAACGCCTCCTTGTTTACTAATTTCCCTTTAAGACATAAGAATATTCCTGTTCCTACTATAAGTTCATCGTTTTTTTAAATGGACTTAAACACTTCTATCCCACAATCACTCACCCGTAATCCCAAAGAAAACAGGTTTATATAGCATTCAAACAAACATATTAGGTCAGTGATTATTACTTATTGTTTATATAAATTACAAAAATAAACAGAAAAAGTGGTGTGTGTTTATTGCACATGATTAAATTCATTTTTTTAAGCAAACTATTAAAAAAAAAAAACTTAGTTCTATATCATAACTATGTGTCGCAATTATTTTACCTTTCATCCAATTATATATTTTTACAAATCCTGTATCTGGTGAGAAAATCAACCATTTTAACTGTTCAGCCAAGAATAAAAATATATTCAGTTTCTCTAGAATATGTAACACTTAAGAATTTAAGCTAAAGATTTTCCAAAGTCTCACTGTGTCATTAATTTGATTTTATAAATCTTTTACAGGATTGTGTTACTTTTTTTAAAAAATTAGTGCATAATAGTACTTACAAACAACGATTTAATGAATTTTTCAAGAATACTTCCATTGTTACACCTACACTGAAGATTCCAAATTAGCGACTCTCATTAGTGCCTACCTCATGGATCTGTCACTTGAAGTCTTTTAGTTTCATCCGTCACATGTTCTTTTTTTATCGTTGAGATATGTAAGAGAGACTTAAAAACAAGCCTTTTTTGCTAAAAGAGAGGAGCGCCACCTGTGAACAGTACAAAGGAAAGGAAGTAGAGTAAAATATGAGGAAGTAACTATATTCTAGAATTATATTTATCGGTTTTTTTAAGTATATTATCATGGGAGAAAAAACTCTGTACTTTAAAAAATAAAAAATGTAAGGAAAACATTAATAGTTTTGTATTCTAATTCATATTATCGATGAGTTTGATATAACAACGTTTTATTTATGCATTTTTCTTAATCTTCCAGACACATGATCATAAAGCTGAAATTTACCAGAGATAATATTTTAACTCGACAATTATATATCAGAAGTTACATACATATTACATACGTTTTTGCGTGATTCCACCGCTGCCCAGTAGATGACGCTGTGCTACTGCTGCATTCTGTTCTGCACAAAACTTTTCTTTGATCTTCGCAAGATGACGCTGCTATAGCTTTGCTTGTGTGTCTTAAATTTATAATTAAATTTTTCGAACTTGATTATTCAGATAAGACTAATTTAAAAACGACTTGCACTTTTTGGAAATTTCGTAACGAATCCCAAAATTTAGTAACATTTCACAATAAGGAATTTGAAAACTTCGTTAATTACATTATAAAGGCGTTTTTCAAAAAGGGAGGGAGAACGCTGTTGTGATGGGCAGCGACGTAGCTACGAAGCTAAAGTTAAAAAAAATGAGGGCCCTATCTTGGTTGGATTTTATCAAGTAAAAATATATGAATATTTTAAAAATACAAAGCCGCAATTTCTATTTACTACTTTCTCTTTCTTGGCATTGTTTGCACTTAAACACATCATTGGATTTGGTTTTTTTTCATCGCAAATTTCTGTTTTGTTATTTACGCAATACATTTCGTAAGTGTTCGCGCGAGTACTTACTGACGTTAAAAGGAAGGAGAGATGTAATGCTACGCTACAAAATGCCGTTTAGGAATCCCTGGCTATTTATTAGGGAGGATTGAACTCACCCACCAGAGGGCTTAGAGCTACAAAATGGTTCACCGAGAAAATGATACAAAAAATATGCATGTGCAAGAAAATATAATACAATATTATTACAGTTATTTAAAAAAAACCACCTATACAAAAGAGCAGAGGAGGGGGGACAAAATCACATCAGTATATCGCAGTTACGAGAAGATTTCGAAATATTAAATCAAAAAACTAGCTTATTATGAATCATATTGTGTTACTAAAAATAGAATGTAACTAGGAAGAAATTTTGGTTGATTTGTCGAATCAGGCGCTTCTCTCGCCAAGTGTTTTCTTGCCAAATCGATAAACGCGCCAATTCTGGTAACCCTTCTGAATTTGTTTTCCAGTGAAGGTTTTTTTGGCGAAATTTGGCGCATGCGCAGTAGATTTCTTTTATTTTAAGAGTTTTAACTATATCGCGGCAAGTTAGCATTTACGCAATTCGTTTACAGTTTCATTTTAACCAATGATATTTTCTTGCGCATGGACAGAAAGCTTTTATTACTTTAAAAATTAACAATTCTTAATTTCTGCACATGCGCAGCTTTTTTATAACGGCCGTTAATGAGGAAACGCTAATTTCTTTTGCTCCGGTTGGGTCAGCTGTCTTCTTTCGGCTTCGGTTTCTTCGTTTTGGGAATTATTTTTACAGGTAATATTTTTATTTCTTTCTCCACATAAATTTCAACAGATTTCCATGATGTCCAGCGATACTGTTAGGATTAATTAGAATGAACGCATGCGAAAGTATGATGAGTATTCTGAAAGGTTTTTTGCCCTTTTGCCTGTGTTTGGAAAGAAAGCGGTGTTAGAATGGTGCATGAAAGAAGGTTTGAATGGATCCTCGTATGTATGTCCGAAGTGTGGAAAAAGTATGGAATTGAGAGGAAGGACGGGTAAGAAAGTGTATGATTGTTTTTGAATGGTACTGCAGAATTCAGTGGAGTGTGAAAGAGGATACTCAAGATGTGTTTAGGAGTGTCAGGAAAGGGCCTTGGTTTAAATTGAGTAATATGGATATGGGAACCGTTTTGTTAGTGATGTAAAAATAAAAATGTTTTGGAAGGTGCTCTCAGAAATATGCAGTCGCACACTGGTATAATTTCAGTAGGGAACTCATCGTCATCATAAATGTCGGAAAAAGCAGCATTTTTTAAAATTAAGTGAAATTATTTACATTTTTAAGTGCCTAATTTTTGCAGCTATTTCCAGTTTCAAAACTTTAAAAGATTACGTTTTTGATGATTTCCCTTCAGCCATCTTGAATTTCGAGTTCCGGCGTTAAGTGTTGTAGTAGGGTTGCAACTCCGAAACACAACACTCAAAAACGCGCCAAATTGGCGATTTTTCAAAATTTGACGGAAAAGTGGCCGATTCGACAATTTCAACCGAAATTTTCTCTTTTGTAGGTTTTTGAAGATGTCATAATAAGTATGGTAATATTTTTCATGGAACTTTCAAGTAACAATTTATGGAAAATGAAAAAAAATTGAAAATAATATAAACTTTTCAGTAAGTTTAATTCGCATCACTAGACAAACAACGGAAGGAATTTAGGGGAATTCTCTAAAGTTCAAAATTCAGCTGAATTGACATGATTATAGCTACGTTGCAACCTTTATATTCATATCTTAAACTTGGGGAAAATTATCTCAAGTTCGGCTTGCTTGGTGGTCAGGGTACAAGGGCCCCCTTGAGCTTCAGGGCTCCGGTGCACAGCATCGCCTAACCCAGTGGTCGGCAAATTTATTAGCCAAAGAGCCTAATATGAACACTACAACAATTTTAAAAATTGGGAACCAAATATGCTTGTTTCGTAAACTTTTATTGCACTAAATAACTAGAATACTAAATAAAACTAAATTTCATACTTAATAAATATTTATTAATGCGAACAATGTGCTTGCATCTCCTTGGAATGTTTGAGAAAGTCAAGTTTGTATGTTGTTGTTTTTAATTTTAAAAAGATTTCAAGTTCTCATTAATAAGACGACTTCTCAATTTACTCTTGATAATGTTCATGCTTGAGTAGAACCGAAAAGAGAAAGAACAGCAAACGCGAGATTTTTCAGCTGATCGTAAGAGTCAAGAATACTATTCCAAGCATTGAAATGATCTCCAGGTCATTAAAAGCAGACCACTTGTGTTGTGAACTAAGATCACATTTTTTCTTCTCCAATATTTCCAGTTCAACATAAAGACGTTCGAATTTAGAGCGCCACATCTAGTTGTTTTTTAAATCCAGCAATTGTATTTCAAAGCTACCAATGTCAATTTCGAAAGAAGAAAATTTCAACTCGGTTATCGTCGCATTAAGAGGATTTTTGACAAATACTAAAGTTGCTCTGCTGTTTTTAAATTCCTGAAACCTGCAGAGAAATGCTTCCCTCATATTTAAAATTATTGTTTTAAAATGCTGTGTTTATTAATAGAGGAATTATTTTCTTGGCGATGCTTCAGCAGGCTCGGAAAGTGAAGCAATGTTTCCCTTTCAAAATCCAGAGCGTAAATGGATAATTTGTTTTCGAATGTTGTTACTTCTTCTAATATCGAAAAAATTAAGTTTCCTTTCCCTTGTAGTTTACAATTAAGCTGATTTAGGGGAGACGTAAAGTCTACCATGAAATAAAAGTTTTGGATCCGCTGATCGTCTGTTAGTTCTGGATAGTAAAAACCCATCTCAAGAAGAAATGCTTTAATTTCCGGAAAAAGGGACACGAAACTTTAAAACCTTCCCTCTTGATAACCAACACACCTTGTTAAGAAGCAGAAGATCAGCGTACTAACTCTCCATTTCAAATAAAAATTCTTTCAATTGGCGATGATTAAGAGCTTTAGCTAAAATGGAGTTGATAATGGTAATCATTAATTCCATAACTTTACAAATTTCATCCGGAAATGTTTGCGCACAAAGCTCTTCTTGGTGAATGATACAATGGTAAGCAAGTATCTCGTGATTTATTTTTTCTTTCAAAATAGCAACAAACCCTTTTCTTACGCCGATCATACTTTTGGCCCCATCTGTTGAAATCGACACAATTTTATCGAGGGAATATGATGTTTATCCATACACTCAATAACAGCATTTGCGATATCTTCTCCACGCGTCTGACCTTTGAGTGGCAATAATCCTAAAAGTTCTTCTTTAGTGCCTGAATGAGACATAAATCTTACAAAAAGTGAAACTTGAGCTGTATGATTTATCTCACAAGACTCGTCAACTGCTATTAGATTTTTTAATCAATTTTAGATCTTCGATATGCTGGGTGGTTATATTCTAACATATTTTAATTGTTCTACCTTTAATGGTTTTGGCAGACAATGGTAACTCTAATTCTTTTCAGAATATCTGCTTTGTTCTTAAAATCCTGAACTAGCTCTTCGGATGCATTTATAAAACGATTTATTATGTATTCGCCATCTGTGTACGGTTTCCCTCTCTTAGCGTTCTCTTGGCTAAAACAAAACTTTGCCATATTATGTGCTGGAAAGATTGCTTCCAGTTATTAACCACAGAAGTTGACGACTCTTGACTCTTCTGAAGTTCCTCAACTACTTTTCTTCCTTGCATCACCGGTAGGATGACTGTGGTACTAAATGACGCGTGCTTTCTTGTAAAAGTGGTCTCTCCTAAATTTGACTTCTTTACATTTATGCGCATTTCTCACTTACAAATAAGACATGTTGAAGGTCCATTCAAGTTTTGGATAAACGCAAAATTCTCGGTCCACTCAACTTTAAAATTGCAGTTTTCATTTCCTTTTTTTTTTTTATTTGGTAACCATTTTAATTGGGGTGCCTATAAAAATAGTCCAAATATATTTTTTTCTAAAGCCACCTGTACAAAACTATTATCATTATTAAATTGATGAAAATAAAAATTAAAATAATATCTTTTAAAAAAAATACAACTTCATTAATATATGCAACTGGTTTAAAAAGAAAAAATAACTTTTTCCATCATCAGAATAACAAAATATTTAATATGACCAAAAAAAAATGGAAGAAAACTTCCAACATTTGGACAAATAGAAGTTATCGAAAAATCGATTACAAATGTTGTACCGGAAACACAAACATATATAGCAGGTGTAGTAAAATCATATAAAAATACCTGTAAGAGATGTACGGCTAGATTGAAAAATACAACAACTTTTTAATAAAACAGGGCAACGGCAGACATGGTAGATAAGACAAAACTGTTCACACTGCAACTGCAGGTCTGTGATACAAATTTGTACCCCCACTACTTTAGAAAAAGTATACGCACGCATGCTTATGGTACCTTTGTATCACACCGGAGTACACCGAAGACACGAACAATTTCAGCCGATAGCTTGTACACGGTTTGTGTTTACGTTTACGAAAACCAATAAAATTAAACTCGATGTTCGTTACGTATTTTAACAACAATATAATATTTTAATTGCCTATCTTTCTTTTAACTTAAACAAAAAATTATACATGTTCTCGATTTATAAGATAATTTTAATTTATCAAAATAAAATGTAATTTTTTTCTTACCTAGTTTTTTTTTTAAAAAAAAATTATTGCGATTTCCGTGGATATTTGTGCCAGAGCCGCACTTAAGGAGCCAAAGAGCCACATGCGGCTTTGGAGCCGCACTTTGCCGACCACTGGCCTAGCCCATGGGTAGTTGCAATTTTGGTGATGGGTAGGAATAAAGTTTTATAAAATTTCGAATTTTTCAAATATGCTCACTGTTATTTCTTTGAACATCGTCAATTTTTTACAGTGATATTCGCAGTGATTAATACGCTCTATTAAAGACAGTTCGGCATCAAACTATTTCTTTCTATAGATCTTGACCCTTTCCAAATAGCAACAGCTTTTCCTTGTAGTAAAATATTAATTATTCACATAAATGAAAATTTTAATCCTTTCCAATAGAGAAAATAGGAGATTGTACATGTACGTTGCGGTTATAAAAACTAATTCTAAAATATATATATATATATATTGTAATATAACGTTACTGATGACTTAAAAATTTCGAAATCTGTTACTATACATAGTGGGGCTTTTTTCTGCTTTGGTACATCTATCTTTCTAATAAAAAGCCTTAAAATTTTTAACGACTAAAATGTTAATTTGCACTATTTTTATTCTTAAATTTTTAAAGTAAAATTAATTATTTTTCTAATAGTCTCACCTCGGAAAGTAAAAAAATAATGTTAATTAAGAGTAAACTATATATATATATAATCGCAGAAACAGCAAGGAATATTTCACAAGGTTCTTGAACTTTTAAACAGAAAATGCATAAAAAAATTTCCAACATTCTATCAATATTAATACCTCAGACGCAATGAAATGTATATTTTTCAAACGCGTACTTTTACTAATCCTCACCCAGAACCGCTTAGATTTCACTAGAGACTGGAGTCTTGACAGACTCCTCCACTCTATATATGGAATCTGCCTTATGATGTATTCTTGGTTTGGGGGGAGGGGCGTAAGGAGGTGTAGGCATCCTCTTCTAGGTAGGGATTCTCGGCTACTTTTACAAAATACTGTGTTCGGATATGTCGCTAGCGAAAGTGTGGGAGATGAGTGAGGGATAATAACATTCATGGATTTATAGAGATAGTGATTTAACCACAACATTAAAGACTTTTAGGGAGTTAGAATCGATTGGTGTCAAAGACGAGAATTGTAGTAAGGAGGAAGTCATTAGCTTAGAAATGGGTAAGCAGAGAGTACGTTTTGAAAATGGTAGATATGAGGTAGAACTCCCTTGGAGAAGAGATAGTATTGAGTTGAGTGATAATTTTAGTTTAGCGAAACGACGACTAGGAAGTCTTATGAGAAAAATGCAAAGTGATGAGGTGTTGTATTCTGAGTATTGTAAGGTTTTTAAGAATTATTTAGATGAGGGAATAATTGAGAAGGTAACAGATCCTTTTATTTCATCGAATAACCCTGTGTTTTATCATCCTCACCAAGTGATAATAAAAAACGAATCTCTCACAACGAGTTTGAGTTTGAGTGAATATTAACGTCGCACTGTTCAGCTACACGAGGGCTTTTGGCGACGGACAAGTAATTTTGAACCATGGTCAAGTGACGTGGACGACACCTGAGCTGGCACCCCCTCTCTAACTACCACACCACACCAACGGGAGGACATTTCAGCTCTCGACAGATTTAACGTGCATCGCTGCCCTACACGGCGGGTCTTTAGTGGTATTGGGCTCGAACTCATGACATGCCTGCCATGGTCCGGTACCTTAACCACTGGGCTACCGCAGCCCTCTCACAACGAAACAAGAGATAGTGGTTGAAGCTAGTGTACACGGAGGAAAGGTGTTGGAAGAAGAAATGAGATTGGAAAAGTCAGATGAAGAAATGGAGTTACCAAAAGAAACCGAGAAAGTTCGTCCTCTTGAAAGTGAACGAGCCTACATGCTTAGCATGGATCCAGAAGCTGTAGCACAACCTGTCACTGTTGAGGAAGATAATTGTTTACCCAGAGATTCATCTAATGAGAACAGCTAATTTCTCCTGATGAGATGCGTGAAATTGAAGAAACGCCAAAATTATCTAAGAGAAAACTCAAAAAATCAAGCAGAATGACATTTGAAGAAGTAAAACAGAAAGTGTGTGTTCTGTAATTTTAAAGCCTCCAGTAACGTCATTTGTGTTCTAAGCGTAAATCTTTGCAAGATAGGCAGGGAATACAAAATTCTACTTGGAAACTGCTTGACTTTATCCTACGATTTGGTGTTATGAGAAGAAGACAAGCATTTCAAAAAAAGAAAAAGAAAAAAAATTCTACAGTTCACCGTATTCTTTTGAGTATGACTCAATTTTTTTAATTGGCTGTCAGTTCTCGGCGTAGAAACGCCATCTGTAAAATTTAAAAGGGGTAGGAGTGTTTTTTGTCTTCAAAAAGAATATGAACTGTTTTTTGCCCAGCCCAACTGCGCATGCCCAGTAATTCTGATATGAATGTAAAAGTTTGGGGAATAAAAAAAAAGGGGTCCCTCGAAACTGTGTCGTGTTGTGTCATGAAAATTTGAAGGAATTAAGCTATCGACAAAAAGAAAACCATAAATATGGACAGTGTTTCCCATAAAATTGGTTATTGTGCGGGGAACTCTGGATAACTGCAAGTTTAAAATTGCCCCAACATTTGGTATCCAACCAGTTTAAAAATTGCTATTGGATTAAATGGCTAGGAAATAATGTATTCGATTCGAAGCAAAAAAATGCGCCCGGGTTATGTGAGGTAGGTGACTTTCTTTGAATCCTTTGAATTTTTAGAATTTTAATTATGTCTTTAATTGCTAATTTGAAGAAAGACGAGTTAAAACTTTCGCTAGGAATTAAAACTAATTTGCCAGATAATGCAAAAGTTCTTGATTTAAAAATTTTTAATTGAAAGTATGAATTATAAAAAGAAACAAATTAGTTAAAAATATTTTGCTATGCTGTTGAAAAACGAAATTTAAAAAAATCTTCGGGGGAAACAAATTTAGAGTTAGAAAAATAAAATTGCGCAAAGCAGTCAGAAAGAAAAAAATTTAGAGTTAGAAAAAATAAAATTAGCGCATAAGCAGTCAGAAGTGAAACAAATTTAGTTAAAAAAAGTTAAGTTAGCGCAGTTAAAAGCAATTGACTACTAATTTGAAAAGATTTACCACGTTCGTCACTGTCAACGTGGGCCCCACCGAAAGGCAACAATATTAGTATGAAACGTTTAAAAGGTGAAAACATTAACTATTTCTGTACCCCCCGTGGGGGTTAAAATTTTTTTTTTCGTCATTGAAAGCATTAAAAACAAAAAGGGGTTTCCCCAAAAAATAAAATCAAATTTTTTTTAAACATCCTAGGAAAAGGGGGCGAATAATTAATGATTTATGTGTCAGAGGAAGAATTGCGATTATGATAAACTAAAAAATTTAGTTTTAAAAATTTTCAGCCTACACCGCAAGAATGCTATTGATTTTCGTAAAACTCAAAATTAAATTCAGAGAGTTATTTCAATTTGCGTCTGGTTAAGTGCAACATTTGAGTATTATTTCCCAGTTGAAATTTAATGATTTTAAGTCAGTATTGAATTAATTGTGGGATAAAATGTGGGCACTCTTGACGAAATTATCGACTCATATTAATGTAAAACAAGGAGAAACTTTTTTTAAACCCCAAGTTGGGCGAGAATGTGATATTTATTTATCTCAAAAGGAAAAATTAAAAGCGGAATTTTTTTCCAGGTCCTTCACTGGAAATGATAATAAACGATTTGATTTCAATAAAAAACCCAAAAATATAACAGCTCCGAAGTCAGGGGTTTCGGGGTATTTTTCTAAATAAAGAATGAAAAATGTGTTTGTGAAAAAATAAGCACATCTTTGAAATTTTGCCCTAGTTTAAAAGTTTTCGATAAAAAAAAGGTGTTTTTTGTAAAACAATAAATTGTCTTTAAATGTCTATCCCAGAATTTTGTGTTAAAAATTCGCTCAAAAATTGCATAAATTGAAAGAAGCCGCATAATAAATTACTTCATTTTCAAAGAAATAAAAGTTTTCCCGAATCCCCATTCCGTCCTTGAAAAAAACCCAAACGATGTACCAATTTTCTCCCCCTCCTTTCATTCCTAGTTCAAATATAAACAATAAAAAGTGTGGCGACTACTTTGAGTCTAACAAAATTAAAAATGCTTTTAGCACTGCTCGCATATTATTTAAAGGATAAATATTCGAATTGGCATGAATGTGGTGTTTTTTAAAGGCAGTATGGTTTGTCTTTAAAAATATAAATAAATTACAACTAAAAAGTGAAAAGTTTATTTTTGATCTCTTTTTAAATGATCCTCTATGATTGTTAACGGGTGCTTTAAAAACGACTATTTCAAATAAAAGTAATACATTCGTGAAGGATTTAAATATTTAGTAGTTAAAAAAAATCCGTTTTATTCCAAAAACCTTTTAATACCAGTGTTAATTTGTGATATATGGGATTAGCTGATGATGTTTTTTTTCCCAGATAAAATAGACATGTTGGGTAGAAATATTTTGAACTATTGGGACCAGAAAATTTAAGATAAAAATTCAGATCTAATTTTACAAAACACGTTTTGGAAACTTGCAAGGGTAATGTAAACAAAAAAGGGGAAACAAAAGTTCATTGCGGGTTGTTAGGGACGAAGTTTAAATAAAACATTAAAAATTTTTGGGAAGTAAAAAATGGGGGAAATAGTGCAAAAAAAAAATAAGGGGGCTAATTTATTGAGAACACTTTATGAAAACCATTCAAGACATTGAGGACGGTATGTTTTAAAAATCCCCTTTAAAGCCCCAAAATTGTTTAGGGAATTCCAGGGGCATTGCTCTCAAACGATTAAATGCACTGTGGATTAGGGGGAAAGCCCCTATCTAAAACTGTATAGAGAATTCATGCAAGAATATGAACAATTGGGACAATGCGAAAAGTGAGGTTAAAAATGAAACCCGAAGAGACTTTTTTTAACCGCATCTGGCGTCTATGCCCGGAAAAGTACCCAAAAAGGTGAGAGTGGTTTTTAAAATGCTTACCCAAAAAGATAATGGATTACACTCAATGGATTCAGTTAAACGGAGAGTCATCAAGATGACTTATATTAGATGATTAGATTTCGTACTTACCGTTTGCACTGACTCGGACATAAAGAAAATTATAAAAATGACCCTAATTGATTCCGAAAAACGCTGTCTGCAAAAATTTTGGGAAAAGACAATAAACATGACCGAGTAAAACAAGGCTAAACGGTCCGTAGGGATGACCAGTGCCCTTTTTTAGCGCAACGTTGAGACAATTGCCTTAGGGAAATAAAATTCCCCTTGCAGCACCAGTCCTTCGAAACCAGTTCTACATGGACGATGCGTTATGCGGGAAAACCTTAGAAAAAGGGTAAGGGGCTCAACGTCAGTTAATTGCAATTTTGAAAAGTGCAGGCATGGAATTCATAAAATCTGTGGGGAAATTTGAACTTTCCAGTGTCTAAATAAATCACGATTTTTTCTGACCCAAAAAGGCCCAAAAAAAATTTGGGGGTGTCCTGGGACCCGTAAAAGACCTTTTTCCTTTTAAAGGTTGACGTGTTCCGAGATTCATACAAAAGAAGCGTTTTATCAACTTTTGCCCAGGGCTTTGATCCTTTGGGGCTTTGGGGCCCGGGTGTCCAAGGAAGATTTTTAAAAGCTTTGGAGACTTAGTATTTACTGGAAAAATCCCCCCCAAATAAAATGTATTCTAATGGGACCAGTTGTTTTGGCTAGAGGCTTTGTAATTCAAAAAAGGCATAGTGATTGGGGAATCCTTCATCTATAAGTTCGGGTTTTTTTTTGTCATCAGGCTTCATGGGGCTGCAGTGATTTCAAAACAAAAAAAAATTGGGAGCTTTGTGGGAAAAAATTTTCTACAAATAGGGAGTTTACCAATTAAAACCAACTTTAGATTAATTTTCAGCTGTCCTTTTGTCCCCTTTGAAAATGATTATCCTTGAAACTAGAATCAGTTAAAGGTTTATCTGTGGACTGATTCAAAATTTTCATGGCTCAAAAAAACCGATGGACCTTAAAACATTTGTGCAGAAAAAATTCTAAGATTCAAGATTTTTTCTGGGGGGCAATGGGGGCATGTCTTTAAAAAGAATCCCAATTTGGGGTTTTTGGTGGATTGATCCGGGCAAACTTCTGGAACTTTTTGGTGGAACGGTCCCGAGTTTCTATCTGGCGTGATTATCCGAACAAAACGTGAAAAAGTGAAACAACGTGGGACAAATTCAGAACTGAAGAACAGTGTTCGTAGAAAAACTTGGGGAAAGGAATGCCGTACTAACATTTGTGTGAAGACTTTGGAACAATTTTGTAAATATTACTAACAATTATTTAACCATTCTGCGTATCCCCAAGTTTTATTTTTTAGGTTCGTAAAACAAAAACCAGGAGGAAGGTCAAAAAATGGCCCCCCTAGAAGCAGATGAGTTGGATAAAGCGGAAATATTCCTAAAAAGGGGGATACAAAGTCAAAAAAATTTTCAGTAGACATTAAATGTCTACAACAACAACAGTTTTTCCCAAAGTGTTGAAAATCTTAATCCGTTTTTTGGGTTCAGATGGGTCTTGGGGGGGCCCCATTGGAAAAAACAAATTTTGACTTTAAAAAACATCAAATTATTTTCCAAAACATAAATTGTCATGTATAATAATAGAACATTTTTTTATAACAAATACTTTCATGTTGGTGCCTTTTTTACTTTTGAATCATGTTCGAAAAATTTTGGCCTCTGAATGGTCCAATCTTTGTAGAAAAATTTGCATAAATGTATCTATGTTTTTAAATGTAAACCTGTTATAGCATCTCAAATAATGGGGTTTTTCCTAGGAAAGGGGGTTTCCACTGCTACCCCTTTTAAATTTTTTTCGGGGGTAGACTTTTTTTGGTCCTTTCTTCATAAAAAAAAAGGCCCAAAAGTTTCCTAAAATCTATGTTTGTATATTTATCTGTTTTGTTTTTAAAACTGTAAATCAAAATAGTATCATTTAACTTCGTTTTATTCAACTTGAAAAAATTTTTTCTCGAAGGGAAATTTCAAAATTATTTTCACAACGCCAAAAAAATTTTTTAGGAGCTGATAGGGGAAAAATTAAAAAAATTCATGAAATGGTTAGAAAACCAGATGATCAAATTTTCTAGATACTTAGCGGCGAAAGCAAAGTGGGGGTTTTACCCCTAATCACCCAACTTTTGGGGGGGGCTATGGGGGGCTCTATTAAATCCCAAAATACCATCTAAAAGGGTTTGGAGGAATAAAATTTTACTTATAGAATTTTTCCTGATAGTTCAAATAGAGGTATGCTAAATTCTAACCTCTTTGCCCTTTTTCTGCTAATGAGAATGATTTTGGGGTTCACTCACCCTTTTTGATTAATGATCCTTTAATTTTATTGGCCCCCAACAAATATAAAGGGAGTTACCAGAAATGGGAAAAAAATTTCTAGCATTTAAAAAATTTTAAAATTTTTGGGATCTGTTATTTAACCAAATCAACAAAAGGGACAAATGGATGTTTGAAAAAAAAAAATGTAAAAATTGGGGTTTTTGGTTTAATTGAAAGAATTTTCCCCATAAAGTGGTTTTTGGGAAAAAATTTTCCGGTTTATTTGGTGACGATAACAAAAATTGTTAGTTAAAATGAAAAAACAATTTTAGTACTTGTGAAGACCATTCTAAAGTTTGTGTTTTTCCAATGCCAAAATGATTAAGTACTACTGATAAAAATTTTTTATTATTATTTTTTCTTTTTAGAATTAATTTCCCGTGAATTGTTTTATTTTATTTGTTGAATTGTATTGTGGGGTTTTTTTTTATTGTGCTTTCTTAAAAATTTTTTTTAATTTGTGTGGGTTTAAAAATTTCTTTAAATTTTTTAAATAACTTAAATGATTGCATGGGTGTCCCGTGCAATGTGGGGGGGATATGTCAGTTCTCGGGGTGAGAAACGCCATCTGTATAATTAAAGAAGTAGGAGTGAATTGTTGTTTTCAAATAAGAATATGTGAACTGTGTTTTGGGCCCGCCCCCTGGGATCCCATAATTTTGATATGAATTAAAAAATGTTGTGAGATAAAAAAAAAGCGAGTCCACTCGAAACTGTGTCGTATTGTGTCATGAGAATATTGAAGGGAAATTGGGTATCGCAAAGATAACCATAAATATGGACAGTGTTTGCACCATAAAATTTGGGTTTTTGTGCAGAACTCTGGGGTCCCCTTAAGTTTAAGTTGAAAAAAGGCAAACGACTAAAATTACTAAAATATTATACGCTAGGTCTTTGGAACTGTGAAAAAAATTTAATCCCTTTAAAAAAAATCCGGGAAAATTTTTTTGGGGTTTTTGAAATTTTATGTCTGTGGGGGGAAGGGCCTCAGGGATGACGCTAGTCTGGGGTAGCAGCGGGAAGACACGAGTCTTTGGGGTAGAAAAGGTTGAAAAATGCCTCTGTGGTTGGTTTGGGGAATGCGCGCTGTCGGATGGTGATCGCGGGGGACTCGGTGCTAACAAAAGGTGCAATGGGGGATGACGTAAGCATCCACGGTTCGGTGGGTACGGGGGTTGGTGAAAAAAATTCTATTGGATTGCGTAATGAGTTTCTCTATTGGCTGTACTGAAATTTGAATGGGAATAGGAAATAGAAGATTGGGAGCAAGCCTGGTGGGGTGCAGCGGGGGAAAAAAGGGTTTGAAAAGGAATAAAATTTAAATTAAGAAAAAGGTGATGAAGAGGAATAAATTTCTCATTGTAGATCGTCTGGGGAAATTTCTAGTAAAATAATAATTCCTTTTTTTTTTTTTTAATTTGTTTTTTTTAAAAGTGGGGGGGGGGTGGGATATGAAGTTCATTTGTTAATTTGTTGTACTAGTACCGAGGTGCCTGGATTGTTTGTTGGGAAGGATCTGTGTGATTAAATTGATGCATTCGTTTTTATTATTTACTGGTTGGAAAGGAGGGGGTTGGGTTCTGAGAGCCTCAGTTTGTGGATGATTGATAGCAGGGATTTGACTGATACGTGGCGCCATCTATTGGGAAGCAGTGGAGTTAGAAGGTGTTTGTGTGATTTGCGCGTATGATTTATTCGGTCTAACCACATGCTATTTACAACAGCTGAGTGATTTGATTTATTACTAGTGCCTTTGCGCGCGCTTGCTGAGCGGAAGAGGGGCATTTGGGAAATAATTTACCATATGGCCAAAAACTTGACAATTTATGCCAAAGGGGTGTTTCGACCGTTTTACCCGGCATTCTCTCTCTGACGGGCCTCGCCACATTTCAGACTTCTAGGGTGAGGTGATAGTTGTCCGAGGTATGATTGAATTTTCTGAAAGCTTTGGGTGACCCCTTTGATTTCAAAGCCTTCTACTCTACAGTAAGATAACAGAATTTATCTAACTTAAAAGTTTTAGCGTTATTCAGATTACGTGGGAGGGAAATAAGAAAAACTGGTAAGGGTTGGTTTGAAATTCGTCCTATAATTTGTGTGTGTGCGTGACCCTGTCGACGGTGAATCCCAGATCAATTAGGTCACTATGAATATCGGTGGTTTTTGTGTCGCGTAGAAGTCCTTTTATTACAACTTTAAAGGGTCTTTCTGTTTTACAGGTGATTGAATAGAACTCATGTTTGAGTTGTTCAAGGATATGATTCAGTTGGTGATATTGGTCGAAGGTGTCTGTGTACAATTTAAGGTAATCTCCAGTCATTTTGCTTCTGAGGGTAGGCATCTTAATTGTATGTTAGGGTTTTCATTTGGGCATGGAAATTAAGTCCGTTTTTTAGCATAACTGGGATTGTATTTTAGTTGGAGGGGGGTTTTAAAATTATATTGTTAGTTTTACTAGGTGTGTGATTTTTTTTTTTGTGTATATTCAGTCGAAGTTCCTGCTACGGTATATTTGGGGTTCAAAGTTTTCTAGAGCGTTGAATTTATTAGTTGGGTTAACTTAAAAGTTTAATTCTGGGTTTGAATTGGTTCTGGAATTTTTGAAAGCCCTCTAGGGAGAATTAAATCCATCGTCATTTTACTTGCGTTTAACTGAAGCTATTTTACGGAATTGTGGAAATTTGTGAGGTGTTTTTAGAGGGGAGAAATTAAAGTTATTATTAGTACAGCCGAAGGTATTAACAGGGGAAAAGAAGCTCACTTCCCGAAATTTTAGTGTAGCTCTCCGTCGTGAACTAGGCTTCGGAAGTTGTCGGTCAGGGTAGGATCGCTTTCGTCCGTTTTTCCCAATTAATCTTAGAGCGTTGCTTATCGACTTGAAATTTTTTCTGTGATGATGGCAAACTTCTTTATGTCGGTGGCGATGGTCTGTAGTCTTTCAGTTGGTTTCCTGGGGCGTTCCAGATTGAGAGGCGTTGTTAGAAGAAGGTAACGATAGGTCCATTCCGTTGTCTTTTTTCAGGCCCAATTTTAAAAAGCTATATCAAGGTAATTAGAAATAGTTTAAAAGTGTCAGGGCAAACTTCTCTGTCAGTACGAAATAGCACTGGTGCTTCAGTTTATTTTTGTGATTTGCATTTAATTAATTTTTGCTTATGATTTTTTATATGTTTTTGTTTATGATTATTTCTTATATACTTTTATGATTTGCATTCATTTTTGCTTATGATTATTTCTTATATATTTTTGGGGTTTGCAATTCATTTCATTGTTTGATTGAATCCTTAAATGTTTTGAAAGTACCCAGTTTTTTCTCATGCTTTGAAACTCAAACCAATTTTATGTTCTCAGACCTCCATCTCTGTAATGAAACCAGACTACCCATTATGCCCAATATACGACTCACAATTGGCTGGATGGACAATTTATTTTCCATTTATTCAGACTGAGCCTTAGCAACGCTTGGCAGGGTACAGCAAATTTTTAAATAAATCTATTTTTAAATCTGGTTTCCACTTGATTCAATTCTCTTTTAAAGTTAAGGTCTCGATATATATTTTAGTCTATAGTAGACCCCCTCCCATTTAAATCTCACGGAAACCCAAATTATTCTTGCGCTGACATGGACCCCTTGCAGTTCGTCATAGACCCCTGGGGGTCGATATAGGCAACTTTGGAAATCAGGGATTTAAGATTAACATTTTTAATTGCACATCACGAAGTACTCTTGTTAGTGCCGTATTTTCTTATACTGCCATAAGAAATTATTTTAGGAATGTTACTAATAAAAAGACAACGTTATTTTAACAACTTGTTCGGTATTGATTCTCGAAAAAGTCTATAATTCATCAGATTTTTTTTTAAAAAAAGCAACTACATGTATTCAGTTTTTGATGAATCCAGAATATTTTATTCCATTTCATTTCAATCATTTATATAAGTTTTCATAAAAGTTTGTTTGTAAAAACATGTTTTAATTTATGATGTAATTTTTGTCTAGAATTCAATGTTCAAATTTTAAATTTCCATTTTTCTTTTTATTGTTCTCAAATCATAAAACTAAAATGTTCTAAAAATGTTTATTCATACAGTTTATAAATAAGGAAATGAACATTTCTATTCCAATTTAAATTCCTATAAAGTAACAACTGTAATTAAGATGAATATGCTTAATATCTAAAAATATTTTTATATCAAACAAGCTTTCTTTTCTTAAAACAATTTAATTCTATCGGAATTCTTAAATATATCAGGCATGCTGAACTGAAAAGTCACAAAAATATTTAAAAAAGGTTCAACTACTTTTACATAGATTGAGGATGGGATTATTTTTTTAAAACCCAACCTTTAAAGGCTATTTAATTCTCAAATATTCAATATAATCCTGTATTTCCCCAAGCAATGTTATGCTCACCTCCATACAAGTAGGAAAAACAGGGAATCTCTTCGCCTTTTTTTTGTGCATGAGTGGCAGAGAAATATTAGAAATATTTATTAAAAAACATGCGAAAATGCTTAAGAATGAATGATACATTGTGCATAAAAATAACTAGTCAGTAAGTGCTTTTTAGCGCTTCCATTTACAAACTCATAATTAACTAGTTTTTCTGACTCCCTCACCCATGTTCTCCATTTCTCCCTCCGAAAAAGTACTTTTCATGTCCAAATTAAAGAAACATTCTCTTCTAACTGCCACACCCTCGCAGGAGACCCTCAAGAGTTTTTTTGTTAGGACCCGTGCTCTTCAATATTTTAATAAATAACATGCCCTCAAACAAACAAACAAACCAATATTAATTTATACACCGATGACAAAGCTATTTTAGCCTGCTACAAAAATCATGATATTATTACACTCGTTTTAAATAAAAACCTCCTTTTGCTTGAAATTTTTTTAAACAAATGGAAAATTAAAATAAATGTCGACAGAAAAGTTGCAAGACTTTTCATGAGGAGAAGAAAGTCACTCAGCCAAATTTATACTCAACTGTTATACCGCGGTCTTAGAGCTTTAAATATCTAGTACCAGTAGCGCACATTGGAATTTTTCAAGAAGGGAAGTGGGAGGTCCAGGATCTAAAATGTACCATTCTCGTATCATGCTCCAATACGCTGCCAAACATATTCTGTTCATTTTGTCAATTTTCTGGAGCAAAAACCCAGTAAAAAATTACTTATTGAATGAATATTTAACATTAATTAATAAAATTAATTAAATTTTTTGTACTTTATGCATAACATAGTAATCAATCGAAAAAATTGCCAGGGGTTATAAAGGAGGGACTGGAAACAGGGACCATCTTTCCTCCTCCTTGCAAACGCCACTGCCTGGGAGTTATCCTAGATAAAAACACACTTTTAAAAACATGTGATACACGCTTGAGACCATTTCCAGTCAGATTTTCGTAGAAGTATTCCCCTAATTTGCAGTAATTCCACAATGATTCCTGAAAATAGAGTACTTCTCTATACTTCATTATTGTGTCCTATTCTACCACATGTCTGCCCTGTTTGGGATACGCAGCAAATAATAATACTGATATTTTAAATTCAAGCTAAAATTAGGCCATTAGAATGTTAGTTGGAGCTAATCGATACACATGAACAACTTTGACATTGAGAAAGCACTTAATATTCCAACATTTAAAAATCTTATCCAAGATGTACCTTTAAAATTTTTTAATAATCTACCTAATACAGAAAACATTAGTACGTTAAACATCAATAACTGTTTTCATTTCAACAATATTAAAAGATCAAGGAAAATTCTCCTTGTTTTATATAATTAAACCTAATTTTCTATTTTCTACTGCGTCAAGGCAGTAGGATGTTTTTCTAATTTCTCCTCTCTTCCTTGGAGCTCTATTTTTCATGGTTGGTGTAGAGCAGGGTAAACCCTCAAGAAACTGAGTGCTGTTCAATTTATTCTTATTTCTCATTTTTATTCTACTTTCAGATTAATGTTGCACTCACACAAGCATTTTCTCTTTCAGTTGTTATCTTTATTAAATTCAGGTCATGTGTTCAGAGTAAATTCACTCTTACTGCAACAATTACGTGATTGCTTCTGGCCATCGACTGCTTCTGGTCTTCACTCCCAACTGTAATGCTCCTCCCACATGCGACATATGCATCACTGCAACAGCCAATCAGATGGACTCATCTAGCCAGCAGGATAGAGCAACGAAATCAGAGGCTTAACACATCATCGGATACGAGACTATTCATGATCCAAGTTCTCGATTAAGAATTACATCTCCGAGTGATGTGTTGCTGTTGCTAATGAACCGCCCGCTTTCAGATCAAGCAAAAATTTCCCTCGGGAAAAAGGCGAGGTACTCAACCTTTTCTGCTGGGCCATACATATGTCACATTTCACCGGGGTAATGAGGATAAAGAGGGGGGGGAAAGGGGTTAAAAGGGGAAAAAATAAAAATATTTTAACTCCTGTTTTGTTTTTTATAATTACTTTTTTTTTATGTTTTTTATTTTTCTACAAAAATGAATTAGTAACCCAAAAGACCTTCCAAATTTCGCATCAGAAAAACGGTTTCATGGGTTCCCAATAATAAACAAACTTCAAAGTATATTTGTTTCCGTTTGGACTTTCCCACTAACAAAACATTTGTTATTTTTTAAAATACTTTTCGGGGCCTGTTTTTACATCTTAAATGGTATTCAAAAATTTTTAATTTCCCTATTTATTAGTATTTTTTAAAAACATACTTTTTTTTGTCAAATCAAAAAAAAATTTTGATAAGTTTTTTTTTCACCAAAAAAAGTCAACCTCTAATAATTAAAACATATATTTTTTTCGAATATTTTCCCACAAGATATGAAAGATAGTTAGAATTAGTTCCACCCATAAAACGTTACACCCACTTTTTGGGTTATCACTGACCGTTTAAACCGTTCAAAAAAAAAAAAACATCAATTGCACTCGTACGACATAAACAGCAAAAGTAAACTCGATATATTTGATTTCTTGACCCCAAATTTTTTTTAATATATTGTTCTTTAAAAGGGGAATTTTCAGGCAATGGGGCACTGACGGGACACTTGGGATCGGGGGCCGCATCGGCGCCCCGGGTTGAGCCCCCCGGGGCTAAAAAAAACGCCTGCTGTATGCCTGTCTAAACCCTCCGTACGTACCAGTCGGTTCATTTTTAATTCCTTCGTTCTTATACAGAGCATGTAGGGTCAGCACAGAATCATCAATTCCTAATAAAGGTTTTTTTTACCCCCTACAATCTAACGATCAATCAAATGGCCCCAGAATTTATCATTCAAAAGTTTTAATTTTTCTTTTTTTAAAAAAGATTTAATTTTTTTTTCCTAGTTTTTATGTCTTAAGACTCTTTTGGATTCTGAGCGCTGGTGTCAAAACTTAAGCAACAGGTGGATTTATTGCCATAATTGAAAATCTTCATTTCGGGGGGAGAGAATGAAAAATGAAAAGAAGTTAAAAAAAAGGGAGAAAACGAAAGATGGTCAAAAAAAAAATTTAAACGCTTTTGGGGTATGGAACAAAAAAACAAGCTTTTTTAATATTATACCCCCCTTACTAAAATGTTGCTTTCACCTCCCGCATACCAGAACCAACTATAACATTTTTGGGGGCCCATTTCTAACAACATCTGTTTGGTTGTTGGTTTGTACCGATGATTGGGGCGGGGGCCCCTTCCCCCAAAACATCCCGTTTCGTGGGTTTAAATCTGGGGGGGCAAGCTGGCCAATCCTTTCGAGGATATTTCCTTTTCCCGCAGCCCTCAACCAAAAGGGGCGATGTGGCAGGGCATTTTCATCCATAAAGAGGGAATTGGGCCAACATGGAAAAAATCAGTAGGAAAAACCCCCACAATAGCGATCCCCGTTTTCGCCCTGTCGAAAAAGGGAAGCTCAGTTCCCCTTCAGCATAATGCCCAACCCCACAAGAACCCAGGACCACCGTAACAATTTTCTTTGATGTTATTGGGATAAAACCGGGTCCCGATCTTCCCCAAAATTTAAAAAGGTTGAGAATCGCTTCGGTACTGAAGCTCTCATCCGTAAAAGAACACGACTCCATTTATGTTGTCCAGTTTTTTTGCTCTCTGTCCACTGTAAAAGGTGGCTTCGGTGGCCTCTTTCAACGGGGGGCAGCGTTCGGGGGGGGGGTGAACAGGCCCCTTTGGAAGGGGTCGGCACAGTAAACCGGACACTTGTCGATTTTGCGACGGTTTCGGCAATGGTGCTTGCTGACGTGCCGCCCCCTGCGGTGATATTGGTTCCCCGCAGGGGCGTCCTCGGGGGCCCCCCCCCTTTTTAAAAAGCTGTACCTGCGGTTTGGGAAAGCTTTGGCCGGAAACGACCACTTTTTTTATTCCGAACCTGCAGCTACACTGGGACATACCCCTCCTCCAGCTTTTCCGATCATTCTTACGGTGAAGTCGTCCAGGTGATTTCTTCTAGCCATATTTCACGGGTGACTCACTGGCACTTGCAGAGAATATGGTGAATTGCGTCTCCGTCCTTCATTTCATTCTACTGTTGAGCAGGGGCCATACATCACGCGTTTGCTACCCTCACATCGTTTCCCTGACGTTTTGTTCCTGATATTTGCATATGCATGATGTTTCTATGACTTACGTGTTCCCTATACTGATTTCAGACCTCTTTTCTGCAATTTCATGTCTATCTGCTAAATTTTACATTGTTGCTTAAGTTTTGCACACCAGTGTGATTAAAAGTTTAAATGAAGAAGATTAAATGGACAAATGTGAAGGTTAAGGAGTCGAATAATTTTAAAGAAAGTGCATACAAATTTATATTTCAAAATAATAATGAATAGTGAATAAAATAGTGTTTAATTATCATATTTTTTACACTTATGCTAACTATTACATTTTATTATTTTTTTTCTACACTATGAAAGCTTAGTCTATATTGATAGCTTGAAGTAAACTCTATTAAAACTTTATTGAAAGCAAAGACACTATTGGTTAAGCAGTATAAATATGTAATTTTTTTCCCTTTTATTAGTATTTAAAGCCAATTCACCTTAGTATACTTATTCTTGTTTATTATTATTTATTTTATTTGTTTAATTTATTCTTAAGTTTATTTTTGTTACTCATCTATTTGAATCCATCAATTTTAATCTTTTCCTTCAAGTTAAGGAATAGTTTAAGCTCTCTCATTTCAATTATAAACTTGGCCAAATAGGTTTTATTTCCCCTCAAAGAAAAACTCAAATGGCTTCGAATTTAAGTTATTTTCTCATAGCAGAAGGGGAGAATATTAACTAAAATGGAGTATCATAGAAAAGAAACTCCTTATGAATTTAAATGAAAATTTATTCAATGAATTACTATAAAGGATTTTGCAGCAGATCCAACAATTAGGTATAATTATTTGCACTAAATAAGTGTAAAAGAAAAAAAAACTCCTCTATGCATGTAAATCTATGCATATATTTTTTTCATTTAGGCACATTTTACGGCTCTTAATATTTCTTCATCCGTAATTTCGTATTAATATGTTGATCCATTTCGTTAAATCAAACACCAACTCTAAATGATTTAACATATAGCAAAAATAGTGACTAAGCATTTCCGCACAAAAACGTAGTTTTCTTCTCGTAAGCTTAGTAACATTCTAACGGATATAACATTCTTATAACATTCCTTATAACATTCTAACAGAAAAATCTGGTACAACAAATCAAAAAATTTGGTACCTGAAAATTTAGGTGAAAATTCCTATAGAAGAAAACTTAGAGGTATTTCCAAAATTATTGGAACTTTCCTTTAAATAGCGATAAAACTTTCAAAATACGTCTATTTATTTAAATACAGACAAGCCATCGCCTGACTAATGGAACAAATACTGCATATTTCGTTTATTTAAATTTTAACAGTATTTTCTTAAAACAATGTCATTTATCCAAAAAAAGGCAATTTCAAATTAGTTATTTCTGCAAACAAAATTTCGAAGACATTCATCAAAAACATCGTCAGTTTTGAGTCACGATGGGCTATTACGAAAATAGATTTTAATTTTTCGGTCATGTGCAATACCGTCTACTAAAATCACCAATTCAAAAGACGTCACCAAAACATGGCGCTTTCTTATCGCTTTATAACGTAGTCCAGGAACGTGTTTCATCTCTTGAATACATATCTCGGCATTTGGCGATGTATTTTGATTTGATGAAAGTGTTCGGGAATATATATATAGTTGTAAGTACAAATATTACTAATGGAATAAATAAATTCATAAGGTTCTAGCATTTTGAACAATACTTTATGAGAAAAAAATAAAAAATAAAAAACGATTAATGCACATGTTTCCACAAAAACTCTCTATCATAAAAATTCCCTTCCCCTAAAAAGTTTAACTGTAGTTATATGCTTGATTTCAATACAAAATCTATGTCAGAGCTTTTAGTGTATTGAAATAAAAGTCAAATCTTAAGCTGAATATTCTTCTGTCTATCTGTGGTTTGCCTTAACTTTCTTTTAAACAGAAAAATCAAATGTGAAATTGAAATAAAATAATCTTTGTTTTTTCAAAAGTTGACCCACTGAAATTTTTTAAAATTTTAAAACCGTTTTCCTAGTTATATTATTGTAATTATTGTTCTGCGGGGAAAAAATGTGCCAAACAGTTCTGATGTTGTCGCTTACTTGATATTACACATTGTTGCTGTCCCCTATTTAATACATCAATAACAATAACTTACGTAAATTTGTAAAAGGAATTCAAAAAGCGGTATTAATTTGAAACCATTCCATCAGAATAGTCAATTCTTTATTTTCCAATACGTTACAATTTTTTTTTCACTTTAAGTTCTCATAACTTTTAACAGATATATAAATTTGTGATCTTCCAGATTAGGTTCTAATTTACATGCCATGTTGTTACTCCCATCGTATTCATGTCCTTTTGCATCGCATGTTGTTGCAACTAGGAGATGAGTGTGATAGCTTAGATTTTCTCTTTGTCCCTTGGCCCCGGTACAAAATAACGATGACCCTTGCATTAGATCTCGCATCAGTTCCAAGAGTGACTTTAATAAGAAACCAATTATTCCATGATTTCTTAGGATCAACTCTTGTTCGTTCTAGAAAATTACATCCATTGCTGAGTAGAACCAAGCTCTTTTTAGGAGATATTTTGCTAATTAAAATATAAATTATGTATCTACTACATGGAATGAAAGAAATAAAACATATAATGTTAATTAAAACAAATAAGAGATTTATTCCATTCTGATTAGCTTTTTCACTAAACTTATCAATTAAAAAAATGAAGAGTAAAACAAATTTCAAAGTTTGTTGTAGTCGAAAAAAATACTTAAAGTGTATAACGAAAAGTTTTACTTTTTGTAATTCAAAAAGGTGTGAAATGTTTAGGTTTTAAAGTCGTTGTCTCCATTTCTGGTCTGTAGATGAAATGTTACAGGGCCTGTCAAGGAACAATAAGATACTACTATCTTATTTATTACGGTGTACTTCCTTGGAGTTTGTAACATTTACAATGGAAATCATTTTATATTCCTTTTTTTGCATACCTATATTTTACAATGAATTCATTTTTAAATACAATGAAACTAAAATTATTAAATCAGAACAATCTCAAATATGTACAATCAACGTTAATTCCCCTTCCCACGAGTGTCAGGGGGAAATTATCGAATATTGATAGTTCCGCGTTGTAACAAAGTTTGGGCAGCAATGCCCTAAAGCAAGATATTTCTTGAGAAAACCTAATAAAAAGTGGTCGAGGTGTTTTTTCTTGTACACAAAATGAATATATAGGTATAGTGTAAGTTATTTTTTGCAATTTCATTTATGAAGAAAGGGAGGCGAGAAAGAACAGGGGGGAGGGGTTAAAGTTATTAAAAAATTATTATTCAAGAGGAAACAATTTGATTACATGTAGTAGATAACTTTTTTATACATGAGTTTTTCTAAACAATTTATAAAACACTTAGTAAAAATTATTCTAGGGTTCGATGTTTACTTTAACTATGTTTAAAGCAATAACAATGGCTATATCTCCTTTTCCGCACCAAACAACTGCTGTATAACCAATAATTCCTAAAAACCTTTTAGCTAATCATTAAATCAAAACATGTCTTACAAAAGAAAACTGCAGTTGTAGTACATGAGAGATGGTAAATAAGTTTAATTATTATCTAGTTCCTGTATAAATTTTTAGATCTCAGGCGAGAATAAGAAATAAAAAACTTCAGAAAGAATATCGACCGTGAGAGACACGGTCATGTACGAATGTGCCGGTAACTTTCACCTTTGTCAGAAACGGGCAAATTCGTTAAAGGGTGAACTCTATTCCAGATCAAATAAAAAAAGGTTTACATCAACGTACACAAAACATGAAAAGAAGACACTGAGCACTCATCACAACGGAAAATTCCCTCTGGCAACACTCTAATTTAAAAAAAAATAACGTATCAATATTCCAACCATTTACCTCATATCTATATAATAATACTCATATTAACATTCTCCTCATTCTCCGACATCCCAGATTAAACCATTCTGAATACCTTTCGACCCATGCATCTTATTACAGTAACAACTCATACTTCTCTCTCAGAAATTTATGCATTTACTGATATGATACATATGAAAAAAACAGCGATAGGAAAAAACAACACCACTGGTTTCTTTATAGACGATTGTGATACTTTTATTCTAACCAATTGCATGTTTAAACTACATTATTTCCCAGCTGAATAGAAATGAGCCATCATTTTTCAATATTAAAACCAGAAAAAGATCCCAAAAGACTTCATAACTATCCTTCAATTTCACTTGTTTCTACTCAAAAACTCACAACATTTGTTTTTCTTAAATGACTAAAACACTATAAATATATGAATAATCTATCTTAATCAATATGTGAATTTATCCAGAAGCTCACCAAACCTTACTCAGACGAACAGAAATAAATACTTGTGTGTGTTCACTATTCATCTGTCTGCAGGAGCCGTCTTCCTGGGCATCCTTAAGGCCTTTGATCGAGTGTAGACGGACGCTTTCCTGTACAAATAAATAAAGATTTACTCATCCATTTACTAAATTATAAAAGTAGATTCTTCCAGGTATGCATCAATAAAATTCTCTTTCTTGTTGTATTAAAGAAGGAGTTCCCCAAGGTTTCCTACTGAGGATCATTTTTATTGAATATGTATTTTTAATCATGTTATACTGTAATTTCCCTAAATATGCACATAGTTGACACCGCTCTGCTAGCAAAATTTTGAAAGACACTTACATTCACATGAAACCAACATTTAAAAAGGCTTGAAGAGTACCCGAGTCACAATAAAAATTAAAATCAATATTGAAAACGAAATTGTGCTACACAATAAAAGGCAAATCACTTCACCGACATTATACAGCTCATTTACAGTGGTTTCAAAGTACAAATACTTGCATATTATTTTAAGAATCAGGTTTAACCGGGGAAAACACATATTACACACGCGTGAAAGCCTCCAGTGCTACAAGTGTAAGTTATACCCATTAAAAAGTCGGAATTTAAAGAAGAGTTTGAAAAATAAAAAGGCATCTATTTAATTCTAAAGAAGAGCGGTGCATCTTCTTTTGGGAATAGAACTCCATAGTTTCCACGCTATTTGACCTTTTTTCTGTAGTGTTTATCTAGAATGACATAAAAGATATTTGGAGAGTCGAGACTCTGTTATTACTGAAATAAATATACATTGCTTTATATATAGCACAAAGATCTTACATTCTAACATATAAGCATTATTGCTGTCTCATTTCATGTTGATCTCAGATTTTTCTTGTCAAAATGTATCTTTCTTTTACCCGAAAATCACTATATTCTTATGAATTTATTATTAGGCTCATATACGGCATTATTGCCAGAGAAAGGCGCTTGGAAAAAAACCTCAACACATTGTTCCCCCATCCCCACACAGGGTTAAAGGTGGCCGGCCACTATCTCCCGTTGAAGAGGCTGAGGTGATGGAAGACAGACTTCAAAACAATTAGAACCTTACACTGAAAACCCAATCTTAGTTTCTCAGCCTCGCATGCATAAAAAAGGTAAAGAGTTTCCATGATGTTTCTACTTGTGTTGTTGTAGGCAAAACATCGATTAAGGAAGTACAAAAATCTATTGATAATCTACGAATCAAAAAGCCTCAAAGTTTGGGTTTTAAAATAAATAATTTGAGCATTTTTTAAAAATATTTCAGTTACTTTTCATTGAGCATGTCTAATAAATTCAAGGTTTCTAGTAGAATTGAATTGTTTTAAGAAAAGAAAGCTTGTCTGATATAAAAATAGTTTATAATTTGAAGCATATTGATCCTCATTACAGTAGTTATTTTCCTAAAATTTAAAATAATAAAATGGTACAGAAATTTTCTTTTGCTGATATAAACATCATTAATGGTCATTTTTTGACCGTTTTAATTATGATTTGAGAACCATAAAAGCAAAAAACTTAAATTTAAAATTAAACATTGAAATCCAAACAAAAATTTCAACACAATTTTAAACATGTTTAATAAAAAACAATCATTTATGAAAATTTACATAAATAAATGAAATCAAGTGAAACAAAAATATTCTTGATTCATCTAAAACTCAATAGATGTAGTTTATATATTAGAAAAATAATGAAAAGTAGCATTTTTTTTTAAATATTGTAAAAATTAAGCGAATGAAAAGTGGAGGTATGCAATGCTTTAGAATGAAAGCAGCTATGGCAAAACCAACAAACAGGGACACAAAATTGTACACCGCATACGATGGTTTTAAAAGTTAAACTTAGTAGAAGTAAAGGGGAAAATTTAAACGAAGTAAAATCGAGCCTCATAATGATGCGGCCGGATCAACAACGTATGGTAGTATGGTTTCTGATTGCAGGAAGTGAGTTTAATGTGGTTATTTATTGACGAATGTCATGCATGTCACTCTTAACAAAATTTTTAGAAGGACAATAAATGACATCGGATCTCCATGACAGTACCCGCCCACATGTCTTCCTTGAAACCAATGCACCTCTAACAAGATGCGTTGGTGAATGTTAGAACATCCACCCGACAGTCCGGATTGTCACTTCTAGATATTTAGGCCACTTAAGATATTATTACGTTTCTATTTGGGCAATGAAGTGAAGGAAGCTTGGCAGGACTTCCTCAAAAATCAACCACTTTCTTTCTAAGAGTTGGCTCCAACACCGTCAGCATTAAAGCGACAGCAGCACACCACCGTTAGAAAAAAACTAATTTTATTCAGAATAAAAATGGACGAGTAGACTGAAACTACCTAATAGTATCTGATAATGGATATAAATGTATAGAAATGTTGTCTAATTTTTGTGCCCTAGTAATTGTAAAATGTCCGTTGTAATATTATGTGTTCTGTCGCCATTAAAATCTATAGAAGTTCACAATAGTGCTTTCATCTATGGACTGTCGATTAATCAAGGCGTGGCAGCCCTCCATTGACAAGGTAAGCACTTTTACCTTGATTAGTTTCTTCATTTTAAACAATAAAAAATGAAAAGAATAAAGACGTAGACCTGCTGCTGAAACGATGATACCTGTGTTACTACCACCAGAGCATTTTCTTTTTTTCCAATAAAATCTTACATTTTATTGAAATTTTTCTTTTTTTCATTTGAGCAATCCTTATAATACCGAACTTATTGGTAAAATAATGTTGCCTTAGTAATATTCGTCAAATAATTTATTATGGCTATTCAAGAAAGTATGGCACTTATAACAGTACTGCGTAATGTCTAATTAAGGTCAAATGTACAAGAGTTTGATTTAAATGCGGAGCACATTTTCAAACAGAAAAATGCCTCAATTTTCGTCGAAATTTGTAACTCATACATTTATTTCAAATAAAGCGCTTTAAGAATTTCAAAGTATTTTGTAAATAATTAATATTTCCTTTTAATATGTAAAGGATAGCCCATTTAGTATTATGATATAGGAGAAAAAGTGGAAAACATATTTATTAAAAGAAAAAATACATAAACTGAAATAAAAATGAGGACCATGATAAAATAAGGGATTCCCTAAAGCAGGATTTGCCAGCCCGCGGTACGCGTCCCACGCTAAGATTAACAGAAAAAAATTTTAAAATATAATTAATAAGCATTTTTCACAATTTAATTGAAGTGGGGTTGCCTCAGACAAAAATACTCAAAATTTGGATCAAAATATATTTGTGAATAAGTGTTTTCATCCATGAACATAATATAATCAATGTCACTCAAAACTAGCTGTTATGCACCTATAATAAAGTAATTTTGTTAGCATCTGCAAGATCTATCCTAATATAGTTCGTAAGTACCAATATTAGTAATGGAATCAATACATACGTAAGGTACTAGCATTTTGGAGATTTCTTTATGAGAAAAGAACTAGTAATGTACATATTTACAAAATCTCATAAAAATGCCCTTTCCCTAAAAAGTTTAGCTATAGCTTACGATTGATTTCAATACAAAATCTATGTTAAAGCTTTTAGAATACTGAAATAAAACTCACATTATAAGATGAATATTTTTCAGTCTATCTCTGTGATGTGCCTTACTTTAAAACAGAAACGCAAAATGTGAAATGAAATAAAATAATGGGTGTTTCCTTTCAAAATGTTACTTACAGCTAATTGTTTTGATTTTAAAAAATTGCAAAATATACCATTTTACTTGTTATATTTTTATAATTATTGTTCTGCGTTAAAACAATGTACCAAACAATTTTGAGATGTTGCCTCTTACTTCATATTATATAATTTTTTTAATCCATAATACTATCCAATATAGTTTCGCGCAGAAATCGTCACGTAAATTGCTAAAAGGGATTTAAAAAGTGGTATTAATATGAAACCATTTAATTAAAATAGTCAATTTTTTATTTTCTAATGCATTAAACTTTCTTTTTTATTATTAGGTCATATTTTTTAACAAATCTATTAGTTTATCATCATCCAGATCAGGTTCCTGTTTACTTTGCCATATTCTTAATCCACTACCGTGATAATGGCCTCGTAGATCAATGTTGTGGCAGTTTAGAGAGACAGGAGGGCATGTGCGACTTTGCCGGTAACTTTCGCACCTTTCAGAAACGCCCCCTGTTAAGGGTTAACTGTACTCGAAATCAAATCAAAAAAGGTTTACATCAATGTACACAGAACATGCGGAGAAATAGACACTCATTAGAACAGAAAATTCCCTCTGGCAACAAACTATTTTTTTTTCTTAGAAAAAAAAGGAGAAGCAAAATTCAACTAATTTACCTCATAACTATAGTAGTTTTCCAATATCCCAGAATAAACAATTATGAACACTATTCGAGCCATGTATCTAATTACAGTAACACTTCTTACTTCTTTCTCTGAAATTTATGAATTTCCTGATATAATACATATGGAAAAAACAGCACCAGGAATAAACAACACCACTGGTTTAAGACTTTACTTTATAGACTATAGTAATACTATTTATTCTAATCAATTGCATGTGCTCAATTATTTCCCAGCTGTATGGAAAAAAGCTTTCATTTTATAGTATTAAAACCAGAACAAATAATATATATAAAAAAAAATTTAAGTCAATTCCTACATAGATCAACTAAGAAAAGTTTAATTTTAGCTACTTTTCATTAAATGAAAGAAAGCGTGACATCCTTGGGAAATGGAACGCGAAACGTTCCTTCATCCCATATCGAAACGTATTTGAGCCTTGAAGTGGAGAGGTCTGGATTGAGATACCTTTTATTAAATAGTAATTAATTTTTTTAATTATCATTAAAGTATCGTATTGTCCTTTTAATTTCAGTCCAACTGATTGATTTAACACGTCAGAAAAAAAACCCTTTCAAGTTTTGACACAAGTCACCAAAATGGTCGCTAAGTCGCCAACTTGGCTGTATTTGTAATTCTTTAAATAATTAGTTTTAATCAATAAAATTTTACTAATTATAATTAAAATATTGCATTGTCATCCAAAATAATCCTGTATATAAAACTTTAGCTCAATTCAGCGCTTTAAAATGTATTTTATTAATAATTGAAAATGCCACCAAGATAAATAAATAAATACACAAATATATAAATAAATAAATATATAGACAGTGCGAGCTAATAGTAGGAATTGAAAAAAATACCAGAACTCAAATAAAATTAAGGAGCATGATAACATAAGGGATTTTCTGCAGGATTGTGAAAACCAAATTTTTATAATATTAATGTTGGAGAATTTCAATATCTGAGAAAAAATACTCCGAATTCTTGTCCTATTCTGTAATGTTAGCCAAAGACAGCACTAAAACCGTTGCACATAAATCATGTTAAGCCTTCACGTTCACAGCGCCTCCTGGTGGTTTCCATACCTTTTATCCCAAACTCCTACATTCCTATAATATCAGTACTGCCTGACTATGGTACGAAACGCTTACAGATCTCTAAAATATCACCGATTCCTTTATTAAACAGGTTTAACAATAATGATGATAGTTTTATTGCACTGTGTGGATACCCTAAATAATTACGAAAATTTTTATTTATATAATTATGTTTCTGTTATAAAAAGAGGAGTTCAAACATTTATTTTTGAAATCTTTCATATATTAATATTTATAACATGTAAATGTTTAAAATTTTCATCAATTACCAAAAACTCTTGTAAGAGGTATAAGCATAGTATCAATCAAATTTTTATTATAGCTCACCCGTTTTATATATTCCATTACATATCTAGGACAATACGCTTTTTTTATGAGAGGTAATTCACTAAAACCCTCAATTTTTAGCGTATATTTTGTGTGTGTGTCTAACTTTAATTAAATTGTGACTTTTCTGCACACAATATTTCTTAAAAGAACGTTTAGAAAGAAATAATCAAAATTTGAAGTACTGGATTGACTGGTACAAAACGCTCACATATCTCTAAAATATCACCAATCCTTTATTGAAGCGGTTTAATAATAATGGTTGTGATTTTAAAACAATAATATTGACAACTTGATGGAGCGCACGATCTCTGTTCATGCACATTTGGGTTGTGACTTTAACTCATTAATTTGCCCATTTTTAAGTTTAAATACAGAAATTAAAATCTAAATAATCCAGGGAATAATAATTAAGAAATAGTGCTCATTTAGTGCTGAAAGCCTTCTTTGGCTGTATGAGTGAGAAAATACGCCTGTAACTAAAGGATCGACGATATGCATGCGGATACCGACGGCATTATCATTTTGAAAGTCGGCACGGTCAGAATCCGTCGATCGGACTCTTTTACTGATAACGAATGTATTGAATTAGTTAATATAAGCGTACGAAAATTTCTTCTATATATAGGTTTTTCTTTTATAAAAGCTGGTATTTTAATATTTATTTTTGGAAAATCTATTGAAACCTATGATACATTAATATTTATAACATTTTAATGTTTAATTAAGGAGAAGAAAGTAAGTTCTTTCTAAACTTTAAGTATCAAACTTTTGCAGATTCTTCTTCAAGATAAAAAATGCATTGCCATTAATATTTTTTATTGAGGTATATAAATATTTTAATTCCGTCATTAATTACCAATTTCAGGAAGTAATGTGGTAATCAGTAAAAGTAAAATGACCAGATTATTAAAAAGACACTACAGAAAAATAAGAAAAAAAAGGTGGGATTTATTTAGTAGATGCAAGAGAATGGAATGTTTTTAATAAATCCTTTGCATTGCTGATCAAAATTCGAACTATGGAAGTAGCTGAAAATGTGTTAATTTGAAACAATAATCCTCAAATATCAGTAGATAAAAAAAATTATGCTATTTAAAGGAGTACAAAAACAACTTGTTAATGCTCAACACTATACAATTCCATTTTTTTTTTTTTTGGAAAACCTCCCTGTTCCTTACAACGTAGGAGTCGCTTTGATTTCGACTTTTTAACATTAAGATTTCCCTGACGTCAGGGACTTTTTAGAAAGGTTCTGTTATGTAGTGCTCGCAGCGCCATCATACATTGCACTCAGTAGTTCTACAAAACTCGTCAGAAAAAAAGTCGTATTAAAAATTATATATATATATATATACAGTTTTCTTATCTTAGAATAAACTTATTAAGACAATATCTAATGAAAGTGCTCACTTTACTTATGTTGCCATTGAATATTTCAGAAGAAGTAGAATTACAAAATTGACAATTTTACTATTAACTTTTCTGTCTTGCTTCCATTAGACTTTTTAATTTTAAATGTATTTTTACACACATATATATTGGATATCGATTCGAGACAAGAGAATGCCATTTTTCCTAGTAAAATAGTCTTGAAATCACAGTGATTTTTTTTCACTTGAGATAGACGTTTCATTTTCGTAATAAAAAAGTCTGAACCAGATTAATCTCGCTGGCACATCACCACTAGCTCTTTTCCATGCAACTTGCTATTTATTTTTGATTGTTTTTAAAATTCTGTAATACAATTCTTTTCTGTTTCGATTCTATTTTCATTAGACGAAATTGAAATCTAATTCCAAGGGGTGGCCGTGGCAGTCTGTAGGTTACGGTTATGAATTCGTGGTTGGCGAGTCAGGGTGAACCCTGATGCGACAAAGAGCCTCCGAAGGGGAGCTGATCATCAAATCTGTCATGGTTCAGAGTCTTCCCATAGGCATACTAGTTTGGAGAGAGACATGCCAGCTGATATCTCGCACTCTAGAGTTAAACGAAGTTCAAAATTACGAGTCCCTAATTGCCTTCGTATGTCTTTACACTTGTTGTAACAAAACTATCACTCCTTCACGAATTCCATGGGACCTCATAATTTTATGGCTGCCAACTGCTGAAGAGGCACGCAATCACGAACCTTCCACAACGCGCCTACGGTGAATTAGGCTGAATAACAGCCACGGTTGCTCTGTGTACAAAATCAGAGGTCACCAAAGTGGTGATCCATGAACCCCTAGTGGTCATCGAGAAAATTTCGCTGGTCCCCAGAAAAATGTGGAATATATTTACTCATCCCGTTAAATTATGTTTTAAGATGCATTGAAACATAATTCAATACATTACAAACATGTAGGGGGTTATAAAAAAGCTACTTTATAGTATAAACCCAAATTTTATAGGGAAAGTATAATGCTAAAAGTTTGATATATTTAAACCATTTTTAAATTGTTTTGTTTTCAGTTTTTTTTTTTTATTATAGTTTATTAATAAAAACAAATAAGTAGTTTTCAGTAAAAGTTTCGTGTTTTTTAACTAGGTACATTTTATGTGACCTTAGATCAGAATTTTTTTTCTTATAAATATATTTAATCCTTTAAAAATCTTATTAGTGGTCCGCGAGAATTAAATTATGAATTTTCTGGTCCGTGAGTCAAAAATTTGGCGACCGCTGTACTAAATAATCATAATTTTTCAAATTAAGCTATGAAACGAGTTATAGGAATATTTTGACTGTCGTCTTTCAGCAGACATCATTTTACAAATATTAGCCCCTTTGATGAGAAATACGAAAAACTTTTTGTAATTCTCTTCTTCCCGAACACTTATTTGAAACAATATTTTTAAAAATTTTGCTTTTTTCTTAGATTTTATAGAAAGAGAAAACATTAGAGAGAGTTTCAATTGATACGTGAATTTTGAACGGTCGAAAACAAAAATTTCGTTTCTTAAATTTGGATCATATTTCGTAAGTTTTTAAATTGAAAACCTTGGAAGATTTTCCACATACTACATCACGCGAAAGATCAATGAAATATTTGAGAGAATTGAATAAATGAGAGAATTGAAATATATTTCACTTCCCTCCTACCATCCAAAGGAGGTAATATTCTAGCAAAATGAACTGGTGCATTTGGCGACAAAATTTTTTTTGTCAAATGATGCCAAGAGAGAAAAAAAAAACCCGTGTTTCAAAATGGCGTAAGAGACAAAAACCAGAGGTAAGAACGTTATTTCCAAACAGAGTCAAGAGACGAAAAAAAACCTTGTTTCTAAAATGAACAACATAACAAACACGAAATCAAGCATAAGAAATCAAACGCAAATTCTTACCAGTTTCCAACATCCATTTCAACATTCCATTATAAAAAAAAAATGATTTCTTTTTTACCTTTTTTATGCAGAAGAAAATTCACTCGCCGTGTTTTTAGGAAAAAAAAGGGGGTTTCTAAAATGGCTTGTACAAGAAAAAAAGAAAAGAAAACTGTTGCAAAAATGCAACAGTGATAAAAAATCTGAAATATGTGCTTCAGGCTGATACAGGGATGGCTCTAGAACCGGAAAAACCGGACTCCTGTCCGGGGCGACCAATTTTAAAGGCGGCATTTGAATTAAATTTGAAAAGCAAAAAATGTGTTATAAAAAATTTGATATGGTTTCTGAAATACTTTTGTGTGTAAATATGGTATTTCATTTATTGTATCTAACTTTCTTATTTTGCACTTTGTATGTTTAATGTCAATTTTCTTTTATGTTGACACTTAAGAGTTCGACGCAGGATTATATGTTCAATCATGAAATTGGAAAAGTTTACACATCTTTCACTAATAACTTTCTTCCCATCCCTGAGTGGGGGCACTACGGATATTCTTTTCACCTATACGACGTCCGGTGTCAACTATCCAAAAGGGAACAGGGGCAAAAAGAGTTTTCTTGTAGTTAAGTTACAGGATTTCAATCTTGAATGGAGTAATTAAAAGTTAAAATAACCGTTTGTGATCCCCCATCAGTAGACTCTTTTGAAAAGGGAGATTCCTTCTCTTACATTTTACTCGTTTGAATTAATAATAGGTAATTATATCCTTAATTTAGAATCCTTTTGTATTTGATTTAATATACATACATTATTATGCTAACTTTTTATTTGCAAGAATTATTCAAGTTTTATAGATGTGTATCTATGAGAACAATTTCTTTTAATTATCAATTTTAGGTTTAGAGAGAGGGGCGGCACTTTCTATTTTTGCCCGGAGTGGCAAAATTGATAGAGCCAGCTCTGGCTCGTAATATAACAATCTCCACTTTTCTCAAGCAAAAGCGTATTTCCATAATTTGAACATATATACCGAAATATTTTCTGTTTTTCACTCATACACTAAACACTCATTTCTTTTTTTTTGCCTCTTTCATTCAAAAGAAAAAAAAATATTCACTCGTCGAGCATTTAAAAAGAAAATCGTGGTTTCCAAAATGGCTTCAAAAAGGAAATAGAGAAAAATGTTTCTTTTAAAATACAATAATAAGAAAACGCATCGTCTAAATTGAATTAAATAGAAACCATTTTTCCCTTTTTTTTTCTCTGTAATAAACATTCTTTTCGGAGTTCAATCCAAAAACAGCAAAATCCGCTCCTTGTTTCTCTTTCAGCTTTCTAGAAAAAATCTCTAACAGAACCATCAAAAACGACCGTTTGATTTCAGAGGACCACTTTCCTAACTGTCTGAAAAACTAAAAAAATCCGGTCCAGATAAGGTTACTATTTCTCGTAAACTTTATAGCTTTTTCTCCCCAAATAAGGGGACCGTGCTAAGATCCAATTATTAATCTTCAGTTATTTTCACAGTGAGTGATAATGTGAAAGTCAGTTTTGCATCAAAATATATTTCTTGATATATACATCCTTGTCCCTTTCCTAAAAGCAATAGTGTGTTTTTCATTGTAGTTATTAACTATTAATTATTAACATAAATGAAATATAATATGTAATTTAATTTTTCCCCAAAGAGGGAAAATATCACATTTATGTCGTAGTTAATTTTAAACAAAAATATTGGGATACAGTAGAACGTCGTTAATCCGAACGTTTATTATCCGGAGCGTCAAATACCCGGACTAGTTTTTTTCTTTTTTCTGTCAACTGCATGTACTGTATATGAATACGTTTTCAAACTGTGCAATGCTCAACAGTTGTTTCGCGGGAGGCCAAAAGTGATATTTGTGGAATTTTAGTTGCGAAATTTGGTAAATATCTGTGTGGAATATTATGTCAGTTTGTTTCCAAGTGAGGGGGTGTATACGTGCTCTTTTGTTAAGTTCTGAACTGCTACGGCTTCGAATTCAAATCGGAAGCGCAACGTCTTGAACATAGAGACAAAACTTGAAATATTGAACGGTCTGGAGACTTATAAGAGGCAAGTTTTGTGGAGATTACTTTTGGCAGAAAACGACGGAGAAAGTTTGGCTGCTCTTGCTGAAAAGTTTATTATGAAGGACACCTTCCACATCTTAGCCGAAGCGTGGGACTCGCTCGAAAGACAGAGCATAAAAAATGCATGGAATAAGTTGTGGCCAGATTTAGAAAGCGAAAAAGACTTCAATGACGTCACAGGGGAGATTACCTACTTTGTCAACTAGATCCCAGGATTTCAAGAATGCAATGAAGAATATGTAGAAACCTGGATGGCATGCGATGCCAAAGGCTGTGGATTTCAGATGCTAAATGATGACGAGATTGTGACTTCCATGCAAGAAGGATCCGTCCCTGTCGACGATGAAACGGATGAAGACCAGGGCAACAACAAAAACGAAAGTAGCAAGGGTCCATCAAATGCTGACGCGTATTCTGCGTTAGAGACAGCTATGAAGTGGTACGAACAGCAATCAGAGTGCTGTCCTACTCAACTACTGCTGCTCAAGAAAATCAGAGACCTTGCAGCGAAAAAACGAAGGTGTACAATAAAACAGCGAAAAATAAGTGATTATTTTCCAAAATAAAGGTAAAATTGCGACATTTTGCTTTCGTGTACTGAAATATACATTTCATATACATTTTGCTCTCATATACTGCTTTCACGGATCGCATTCGGTTTTCGAATATCCGCAAGGGTTGTCCGGTGCTAATTGATTCGGATAGATGTTCTACTGTATATTGTTAATGGTGTCTTAAAATTTTTGAAACCATTACTACATTCATTTAGCTTTTTAAAGTTCAGTACATAGTGTTATGAATTTTGTTTAAATAGCGTAAATAATTTGTATTTGAATCTTTAATTCTTTTATATTACTCTACGTTACATTTATTTCGTATTAAAATTGTGCTACTGAAAAGCAATACCGACAATTACGTTATAATGTCAATTCAATGAGAACTTGGCGAAATCTTGGAGGTAGAGCCAAGTTGGCATCATTTTTGGTGACCATGTTGGCGAGTTCGGAACCTTTGGAATCTTCTAGAAAGTAATAGATCTCTCCACTACTGTAATGTTTAATGACACGAGCTGTTATATTTCTGGAAGTTTCTGTCGCGCTGATAAGATGATCACCCGGACGGCGGGGAGTCTGGATTAAACCAGCGAGGAGTGAATATTGTTTTGACTAGCAAGTAGCTCGGCTGTGCTTGTGAATAATCTTTACTTAAGCGTATTTGTGAACATTGGCGATTGAGTTTGATTGCTGTTGAAGGTGTGAAGACCTTCGGATATTTACTCTGTGAATATTGCTGCTGAATCCTGTATTTACAGGATTTGATTTTTGGTAATAAATTCGCATCGCTCTAAAAGAACTGTTTATTTTCTTTGTGATTATTTTGCATGAAATCCTCGAACCCTCGGAACTACGTAACAGTTTGGTGTCAGAAGTGGGATTTTATGACAATAACAAGAGCGATGGATGAGCAACTGAGGGCTCTGTTGGAAGGCATCAATGCCTTGAAAAGCGGCCAAGAAGATATGCAAAAGAGCCGAGAACAAATTAAGAATGAGTTAAAAGAGAGAATGGAGAAAGGCCAAGAGAAGAAACTAAACAAGAAATGCAGAAAGGTTTGAAAAACGTACAGAAATGTCAGGAAGATCTGAAGAATTCTTTAGAAAAGAAAATTGACAATGTTGAAGAGAAAATCAATAGCGTGGAAGGGAAAATAGCATTGAAAGTTGAAGATAAGTTTGCAGTAGTTGAAGAGAAGATAAAGAAGAAAGTAGGAAAAGAAACAGAAGAGATTAAAGAGCAAGTTGAAGGAAGAATTGAAGTAGCTGCAAATTTCAGCCAGCGAGTTTAAGATCTTAAAAAGAAGCTTCTAGCTTGCGGAAAGACGACGAACGAAAACAAGTTTGTGCCTGCTTCTGCAGTACCTGTTCCTTCCTCCCCAGTATCAGTGAAACTGTCTACCTATGATGGAAAAACCAACTGGGAGGTGTACAAGACTCAATTTTGTATAATTTCTGAAGCCAATGGATGGACTGAAGGGGTCAAAGCTTTTCAGTTGCAGTATTCCATAGGGGAGAAGCTGCTGAATTACTGCAGACTCTTCTCGACACAGAACGACTGAATTTGAACTCCCTATATATTGCTCTAGATCTTCGGTTCGGCCAAAAGTACTCCAAGGACTACGCACGTCTGCAGATGAAAACAAGACTCCAAAAAACTGGAGAAAGCTTGCAGGAGTATGTCTAAGAAGTAGAAAGGCTCGCCAAGATGGCTTTCTCTGACCACCCAGCAACTTTGAGCGAAGTAATCTCTTTGCAATATTTCGTGGATGGATTGAAAGATTGGGAAATCCAGAAGGCGGTAAGAATAGCAGATGTGCAAGATCTTAAATCTGCCCTGTTATATGCCCTGAAATATGAGGCCACCACTAGAACCAGTGGCAGAGATCGCCATTCTATGCGAGGAGATAGAGTGACTGCAGATGAGCCACGTGAATCTCGATTGATAAAGGAGATGGAGAAATTGAAAGAGGAAATGCAAACCATAAAGGCTGGAATTTCGAACCAAGAGAAACGCAACTTCAAGTGCTGGGGATGCGGTGGAACGGGACACCTGAGAAGAAACTGTCCCCGCGCAAGGAAGGAAGAAAATACCGTCTCCTCTTCTTCCAAATAGGAAATCTAATATATGGCCATTTCGCGGGGCGGAGGTTGCCAGATATTGAAACGCCCTCACAAAATTCTCCAGATTACGGCAGTAAATGATGGCGACAAGGGACTTTACGTAATAGGACAAATTATTAACATCTCGTGCCGTATGATTGCTGATACTGGAGCCAATGTGTCTACACTCAGAAAAGATTTTGCGCAAAACTCAAAAGTTAGTATTATCTGGACGCCGCCCTGCGTTTCCTTGCAAACAGTGACGGGTGACAAGATTCAAGTTCATGGGAAAGCTAACGTCACTCTAAGGTTTGGAAATATAGACTATCACCATACGGCATATATAGCAGATATCA
The DNA here is from genome assembly GCA_019973955.1 of Trichonephila inaurata madagascariensis. Classification (NCBI taxonomy): domain Eukaryota; kingdom Metazoa; phylum Arthropoda; class Arachnida; order Araneae; family Nephilidae; genus Trichonephila; species Trichonephila inaurata. The sequence continues at coordinate 52,433 of BMAV01006718.1, forward strand.
CCGATCCCTGTATTTTTGGACTGGATTTTCTGAAGAACAATAACTTTATATTGGACTTTGAAAATAGCAATATGCATTGAAAATTTAAAGACATAGTTCTTTTTGGCTTATAAACACAATTTGAATGCAACCAGAAAATTATAGCAAAACCCAAACTCTCATTATCACCAAGAACTGAATGTATAATACCCGGTTTAGAAGCAGAAAATAGAAAATTCCGATTCAGCCTAATTGATTATCCGGACCCTAACAACTCGAAAGGAGGAGTACTGATAGCTTCATCAGTAGTAGACCTCTCGAAGTCAGTCATCCCGGAGAGGGTGGCTAACATTAATGATAAGACGAGGACTATTAAGGAAGGAGAGGTAATAGCAGATTGTGCTCCAGTCATTTGTGTAGACCAAAAATGCAATAGCCAAGACATTCTTTAGACGATCTAGTCAAGAATTTACTACAAAACACTGACTTAGACAAGAAACAGAGATGTGCTGAAGGAGAGCTGGTTACAGAATTCCAAAGCATATTTTCAAGAACAAATCCACGACTTTGGAAGAACTAGACTAACGCAATAACGAATTGATACGGGAGAGCATCCTCCTATTAGGCAGCACCTCCGACGACTAGCGTTTGCTAAACATGTGGAAGTCCAAAAACTCATTAAGGACATGAAAGATAATGATGTTATTTAGCCATCGTCAAGTCCTTGGGCATCTCCCATCGTCTTGGTTAAGCAGAAAGATGGATCTACCAGATTCTGTGGGGACTATCGTCGGTTGAATGACGTTACCAAGAAGGACAGCTATCCTCTGCCAAGAATAGATGACACGCTGGACACACTTGCCGGCAATACCTGGTTTTCTACCCTAGATCTCAAGAGCGGGTATTGGGAAGTAGAACTCCACCCTGACGATAAAGAGAAAACTGCCTTCACCACGGGAGCATGAGAGCATCGGAGCCGCGTTGTGTCAAGAGATAGATGGTCAGGAGCGTGTCATCGCCTATTATAGCAAATGTCTGTCCAAAACAGAAAGAAATTATTGTGTGACAAGGAAGGAACTTCTCGCTATCGTAAAAGCCGTGGAGCACTTCCACCCTTACCTCTACGGTCGAAGGTTTCTGCTGCGAACAGATCATGCCTCATTCACCTGGCTGCTGAATTTTAAAAATCCAGAAGGCCCAATAGCTATGTGGATACAAAGATTGCAGGAGTATGACGTGGAAATTCACCACAGAAAAGAATCAGCACATGAAAATGCAGACGCCCTTTCGAGAAACCCTGTCCTGAGAGCTACAACTACTGCTCGGAATCGAAAAGAAATTTGGCGTAATAGATCCAATAGTCCGCCAAGTTACAACGCCATCAACATCAGCGTTAGACTCGTGGAAAGATGAGAGCGTCCGAAAAGATCAACTGTCTGATCCTGAAATAAAACCAATCTTAGAATTCAAAGAGTCGTCTGATGAAAAGCCTAGTTGGTAAGACATCGCCCCTCTCCATCCTATAACGAAACGTTACTGGGCTCTTTGGGACTCTCTCCATCTGAGAAATGGTGTTTTATATCGAAAGTGGGAGTCTGACGACGGAAAAACATTCAGATGGCAATTAATACTCCCAAAGGCAAGAGTTTCAACAGTCTCTAAGGAACTCCATGGCAGTCCAACTGGAGGTCATTTGGGTGTTATGAAGACCTTACAAAAAGTTAGTGAGTGCTTCTACTGGAACAATGTGCGGTGTGACGTGGAAAAGTGTTATCGTACATGTGATTCCTGAGCTGCACGCAAAGGGCCCAGAAAACGCACTAGAGGAAGACTGCAGCTGTATAACGTGGGCACGCCTTTCGAACGAATAGCTTTTGACTTCCTAGATTCACTTCCGAAATCATCAGACGGCAACAACAACATCCTGGTTGTCATGGACTACTTCACTAACGGGCCTGATGCCTATCCTATTCCCGACCAAGAAGCCTCGACTATTGCAGAGGTTCTAGTTCAAACCTGGATCTCACAAATCGGGGTCCCTCTACAACTGCACTCCGATCAAGGCAGAAACTTCGATTCTGCAGTTTGCAAGAGACTGTGTGAAATTCTCGCCATCGACAAAACCAGGACAACGGCTTTGCCTCCTGAGTCTGACGGCATGGTAGAGAGGTTCAATCGGACCATTATGAACAGCTTCTCTCTCCTGGTATCCAGTAATCAACAGGACTGGGACAAGAAATTGTCCTCTTTCCTGCTTGCTTATAGGCGTGCCGTTCACGAGACCACAGGCTATTCCCCATCCCAGATGCTCTTTGGACGTGATCTTTGTCTGCCTGCAGATCTTCTATTCAGCCGACCACCAGATGCACCCTTGGAGCCTGTGGAATATATCCAGAAACTCCAGGCATGGGGATGGAGAAAATACATCATCTGGCTAGGGAAAGAATCAACATGGCTTTTGTGAAGATGAAGACCCGATACGACGCAAGAGCAACCGGACACGACTTCCACGAAGGCGATAAAGTGTGGTTATGGAATCCGAAACGTCGTAAAGGACTCTCTCCAAAGCTGCAGACAAACTGGTAAGATCCTTACACAGTCCTAAAAAGGCTGAATGACGTTGTGGCGCGGATACAGAAATCACCACACTCAAAACCGAAAGTAATACATTACAAAAAATAGGCTAGCAACTTATTTTGGCCAAGATGAATAAGATCCTTAAGTTCAGACAATGGTCATTAATTATTTTGTAAATAATGTAAATTATTTCTCTTTCCTAATTCCTTAGTGTTATTTTAATATGTGAATTTATGTTTACATCTCTCTTCATGTGCTTTGAATTTATTTGTATTGTATATGCTGTGGAATACATTTGTTACTTTATATATGATTATATATTATGTGAATTGTTTGCCTGTAAATAGATGCCTCTTACTCAAGGATTGTACTGCCCGGGACGTGCGGTCTTTGAGAAGGGGGCAGTGTTACGAATTTTGTGTAAATAGTGTAAATAATTTGTATTTGAATGTTTAATGCTTTTATATTACTCTATGTTATATTTATTTCATATTAAAATTTTGCTACTCAAAAGCAATGCCGCCCCTTACGTTATAATGGCGATTCAATGAGAACTTGGCGAAATCTTGGCGGTAGAGCCAAGTTGGCATCATTTTTGGCGACCATGTTGGCGAGTTCGGAACCCTCTGGAATCTTCTAGAAAGTAATAGATCTCTCCACTAGTGTCACGTTCAATGACACGAGCAGTTATATATCTGGAAGTTTCTGTCGCGAATATATAAAAAGGATGCTCGCCGGTACGGCGAGGAGTCTGTATTAAAACAGTGAGTAGTGAGGATTGTTTTGAATAGTGATCATCTCGGCTATGCTTGTGAATAATCTTCACTTACGTGTATTTTTAAACACTGGTTATATTGAGTTTGATTGCTGTTGAAGGTGTGAAGACCTTTGGATATTTACTCTGTGAATATTGCTGCTGAATCCTGTATTTAAAGGATTGGATTTTTGATAATAAATTCGCATCGCCCTAAAAGAACTGTTTATTTTCTTTGTGATTGTTTTGCATAAAATCTTCGGGGATCTACGTAACAATATTCTTTTAATAAAAAATATCAAAAAATGTTATCGAAACGAACATAAATGACCACTCTTTTTGTTAAAACGTTTTTTATAAATAAAATACTCCAGCCCTAATATACTTGTGTCTTTGATATTCACTGTGATATAAAAAACGCTCTTGTGTTGGAGCGCGTGAGTATAGAAATTGTAAGGTATTTCATTGCAAGCTGTCCTAACAGCCTTTTGATTGTCGCTGACCTAGGCAACGTTTGTTAATTTTACTGCACCCAGCTGAGGGGTAGGACGTTGATTGTTTATATTTTAGACTGTTTTGATTTAATAATTATTTTTTTATTTTAAATGTATTTAATCTTGATTTCAGAATAAAATATAGCTACACCAAAAATGAATATAAATTGATTTTCACAAAAAGTAGCCCAAACTAAAGAAAAAAATACCACAGTAAATAAAAGGGAAATAATTTAATGTTTTTTGTGCGGAAGGTAGTTTTTTTTATCCCACATGGATCGGAGGTTTGAGACCACTGCCCTAATTAACTGTTTTTTTTTTTTTTTTTAAGACTTCTGTTTGATGGGTAAGATATACAAAATAAATAGAGAAGAATTATTATTATTATTTTTGGCAAAGCATTGTGAATAATTACTTTTTAAAAATGAATGTAATGTTTTTGAATATAAACATTTTATAGGGTTTCTAAAGAATAATAAAAGATGAATCTCTCTCTCTCTCTAACGAAATTTCTGCTTAACGAATGTTTTTTCGGGATTTAGCGACTTCGTTAAATAGAAGTTCAACTACATAAATGTGCAGCATGGGTATTTACGTATTATCGCAATTTATTGGCGGCATTATATGAAACGACGCACATGGTTGCCAACTCAGCGCGTACGCCATATAAGAAGTACGGGTTGCCGACTTGGCGAGCTATTAATAGAGATGGAGATTGTACGTAAGTACTGCAGCATGTAGTTGTTACTAAAACTGTAACAGTTCTCGTATGTGGAGGAATAAGTTATTTTGGTACTTATGTATTTCGGTCACAGCCCAAATTGTCCCAGGAAAATTGAACACGTTAGAATCTTAGTTGGTTTGATATCATTGCTGGATTCCCGAGCCTCAAATTTTGCTGCGGTGACGCTAATACATAAGTACCGTTGTTTATTATTATTGTATTATCAATAGCATCAGAGTAATTTGTTGTTCAGTGTCGTTGATTCAGATCGGTGTGGTTCAGTGGTTTTGATTCATTCATCGAAGACCATAAAAGATAAATTTTAGTTTAATAATAAATGGAGTGCTTCTGCACTCGTTCCCGTACAAATCTCATCAAAACAAAGTTTTTACAAGCAGCGCCCTCTTTACTGAGGGGATTAAAACAGTTTGATCAAGGGTACTACAAATTCTCTTTACAAAAACGGATCGCAATGGTTACTGCACAGAAGTTGTTGACTACTTTCACGTCTTCCAATTTGGTAAAATGTGGATTCAGTGCCGTAAAATACCTTATCACGAAAAAAAAAAAAAGAAAGAAACAAAGAAACAAAGAAACCGATTAAAATCTAGCGTTCATGGGGATTTGCTGTTGCTACACATAAGCATGGAGACGGACATAAATACACTCATAACATCTCATAAAGTTTCTTCAAATCATTATTTTTTTTACTTTAATTTTAAACAAAAGTCATAATTTCAATAAATAATTCGTCAACAAAGTGTTTTTTTTTTAAACGTAATTTTTTACGGTAAATTTATGTATTTTTCTTTTGGGTGTCCATAAGACGAGTTTTGACTATAAAAAGGGGTCCATGGGTTAAAAAACTTGGGGAACACTGATCTACGAAATTAAAAATAATTGTAGTGATTGTGTAAGAATTGTATTTTCCACACTCAGATACTGTTTAATTAAAATTACTTTTTCTGCTAATTCTGTAATTCTTCACAGAATCTAATTATGTCAATTAAATGTGTATTTTTTATTTACCTTTTCTTTTGTAAATAATTACCTCTCTTACTACAAAGTAGTAGGAATCACTGAAACTAACAATTCTAATACGACTTAAACCTATTCCTTTGATATCTTTCTTAAAATTGGATGCTTTCCTCTTAATTTTCCTCGCTTAATTTTTTGTTTTTTAATATTCCTCTTTATACCTTATTATGAGTGTTTTTCTCATGTAGAATTTTTTTCATCATTTTGCACACAAGGATGTTTATTTTTTAAATGCAAACACATTGTTCCTCTGTTATTAAAAATTAATACCTCCTCAAAACCACTTTTAGGGAACACCTTTATTGTATATAAATTACCAAAACCTCATTGAATGAATTTCGAAATTAGTAACAAATTAACTTCCATATTATTGTACACAATAGATACCTAATCTAATACTTTTAACAAAATATTAAAAAAGGATGACCTACAAAACACAAAGTGATGTATATTATCATGAATACAGTTTTTGTAAAATTTGGATCTAGTAAAATCCACAAATTAACCAAACATTCCTTAAAGGGGAAAATGTTAAACGAAATTTTGTAAATTTACAAAATAAAGATATTTTTTTAATTTAATTATATACATGTATTATATTCTACAATTCAAATGCATTACATAAATCTATAGAAAATTATTTATTATCAATCGCTTTATAATTCTTCTGATGCAATGAATTTACATACAAAAATAGTTTATTCTTTACTCTTTCATAATCAATAAATTTAAAATTTAAGGCCACCGAAAACAGAAACTTTTTTAAAAAAAATATTTAAATTTCGACTTAAGCATTTTATGCCATTGATAAAAATTACCGTATCAAAATTTTATTCCGTGTGTGAAACGTTATTATCCATGTTCTGACTGAAGACTGAAAAGTTTCCTTCAAAATTAGAGATTTTAAAAAAGTTTTTAAGTTTTCCGTGTGATAAACTTTTTTGATTATACATTTTATGCAGTTCTTTCCTTACATTTTTTGTTTAAAATTTACCGTTGTTTGCTATCGATGTGTGAAGTTATAAAAGCACTGACTTCAAAGTTATTCCCCTAAAAAAATTTAAAACCTCATGGAGAGCTCTGTTCTGTGAAGCACGCGAAAAAAAGGCACACACGCTTTGTGTTCAGTTAATTTTACCCTTTCTGTCAAAAAGAGGGAAAATATACGCAGAATGTCATACAAGAGGTTTCCGTTGAAAAGACTCCACGAAATCCTGAGCGTAATGTTAATCCTATAGAGTTCCTTACTTTTCTATTAACGCCAAGGGTACTGCTTTTAATTTTATGGGAATAAAATGCATCCAAACGAGCGAAAAAAATAAGCTTTTCTCTTTTTTTTTTTATTTTAAAAAAAATTGTAAGTAAATTTAAGTATCTATTATACATGGGAAAATTCATATCTAGCACACTAAAACGATCATAAAAATATTTTACATTATTAACCCACGATCACTCACGCGGGGTGTTCTGTACACCCCAGCAACAAGAAAATCCTCCCAGGATTCTAAAAAGAATGCACAGAACCACGATTTTTTCTGTAGCTGCACATTTTAGGTCACTGAACCTTCAGGCCTGATGCAATCCTTCTTTCTCGAATGATTGGAATGTAATGACCTTCAAAAGTTTATCTGGGGGGCTTAGAACTCCGCGGTGGCCGCGGTAGCCGAGTGGTATAGGTATCGGACCATGGCTTGCTTTGTCACGAGTTCGAGACCAGTACCACTAAAGACCCGCCGTGTAGGGCAGCGATGCACGTTAAATCTGTCGAGAGCTGAAACGTCCTCCCGTTGGTCTGATGTGGTAGTTAGGAGAGGGGGTGCCAGCTCAGGTGTCGTCCACGTCACTTGACCATGGTTCAAAATTACGTGGTCCGTCGCCAAAAGCCCTCGAGTAGCTGAACAGTGCGACGTTAATATTCAATCAATCAATCAATAGAACTCCCGCGAGAAGTTGAGCGTATGTATACAGTCTGCTCTGAATGTTTGGAAAATGATTAAAATATTATTTTTCTATACTTTCTACTATCATTATCTCATTAATTATAAAGTATATTTGTTAGTGGTATATACGTTTTATACTGGTTTATGAAAAAATATAAAATTATGTGTTTTAAAATTAAAATTTTGTATGTTTAGTTTAAATTAATGTTAGTCTCATTTGTATGCAATAAATTTAATAATTTTATTTGTATAATACAAAAAACATCTTGTACTTCATAAATATGTATCAGAATGACTTAATTTTATTTTCATAATTAAATACACGTGTTAAAAGATTGGGTGTTCTCTACACCCCGCGAGTAACGACGGTAGCAAAAACAGGTGCGAGTGACCGCGGATTAAATAAAAAAGTTAAACTTGGGAAAACATTCTTTTTTATGCTCTTACAACTCCATGTAATTTCACATTTTTAAATTAATTTATTAACGATATGTTAGAAAAGTCTACATTGCACATTTAGAAAGAGGGAAAGAAAACGTATAAATCTGCCTTTTTTTCGGATAAATACATGAAACTTCCCCTGAGTCCCATTGATGATCAACAATCTACGCTTCTACGCTTCGTGCGTTAAGCGTCCAGCCAATCAGAGACTTCATCTCGGGCGAGATGAAGTCTCTGATTAGCTAGACGCTCAAAGCTCGACGCTGACCGCCTTAGTGTGAATGCGGCTTTAGGCAAGAAGGCTGCTTTATAAATATGGAATTTCTATGACATGAAAGAAGCTGTAAAAACACTCTGATGATTTCTTTTCTTTTGTAAATGTCATATCCGTTGGTATAACCATAAAAATCAAAACCTAATATCTTATCCTGATAATATTCCATCGGCTATTCGCCCCGTTCTTCATGGACCTAACGTGTCAGTGCCTTTGTTTCCAACTTGCCGTCCAATCATCTCTTCAAAGACTTTAGACTCAGATCATCCACAAGTTCAAGGTTCTGATATCGAGTATAAGCCCTCTGGAGCCGATTTTCCTCAGCTTTCTCTTATGTTTACCTAACTAGAGATCTGGACCTTTCGAAAAAGACAGCTGAATTGTTGGATTCTAGATTGGAAGAAAAAACTTATTGGCCAAAGGAACCTCTTTTTGTTGGTACAAGAATTAAAAAATTTGTTGAGTACATTGAAGAAAAGGAGAACATAGTCTATTGTTCAGATGTTCCCGGATTGATGAGCAAATTGAACAACACCTACGATAAAGATGAATGTAGACTGTTTATATATTCATCCAAAAGGAGCCGTAAAGCTGTCCATCTTCATCACGGAAGCCAGTATGCATGCGTACCTGTTAGACATCCATGCTTTGAAAGAAAACTATAATACTCTGTCTCCCATCCTGAACAAAATAAAATAGACCGATCATAGTTGTACCATTTGCAGTGATCTGAAAGTTACCTTCATGCCTGTTGGTCAACAACGCGGATATACGAAGTTGCCATGTTTCATTTTTGAGTTGGACAGCCGAGATAAGGCTCAAAATTTGTTCAAAAAAGATTGACCCAAAAGACAAAATTTTAAGGCAAGGCACCATAGAAGTGGTTCAAAACAGCTTAGTTGAGAGCCAAACAAAGTATTGTTAAACCCTCTTCATATAAAGTTTGGTGTAATGAAATAGTTTGTGAAAACTATTCCAAAAGATGGTGGTTGTTTCAAATACATGTGCAAAAAATTTCCAGGTTTATCCGAAGCCAAGTTGACAGAGAGAATCTCTGTTGGTCCAAATATCGACAGGTTTGTGAAAGATAACGAATTTGAGATTTGCTTGACAACAAAGGAAAAAGAAGCATGAGTTGTTTTCAGAGATGTTACAGAAAGCTTCTTGGAAACTATTAGGATCCTGATTATAGAAGAATTGCAATGAATGTGCTGGAGAAATTTCATGAGTTAGATTGCTCTATGAGACTAAAAATACATTTCCTACCTCGAAAACTTAGGATTAATCAGTAAAGAATATTGGAAAAGATTCTATCTCTATCAAAGATATGAAACACAACTATCAAGTAAGATGGTACAAAAACATGCTAGCCGAGTATTGTTGTATGTTAACACGTGATAGAACTGACACAAAACACAAAAGAGAAACGTCACAAAAAAAAGGACGTTTCAAAGAAAAAGAGTAACGTACCTAAGTAGAAAAATTAGTGTTTTGTTTTCGTGCGCATTTTAAAATATACAAATCACCAGCATAATTTTTTATCCTCTTGGTCAATCGTCTATTTTATGTAAATACCTTAATAAAAACAAATTTAAATAGTATACTAGGGATATTCTTTTAGAAACTGCACCATATTTGGATGCAAAATGTTTAACCCTTTATCTACCGCATTATGATTCACTTCAGTTTTTTTCATGCAATATTTTTTTTTTAATCACTACATTGAAAACTAAGGGATATAGATAAACAAAATACTCAACTTTGGGAAATTTAATCCTCTAGAGCTAACTAATTAATTAAATATATTCAACTGTAAAATTAATTATATTCAGTGTTCACTTAAAATAAATAGTCAAATCGTTTTCTAAGGTCTTCATTTATATACAAAAAAATAAGACACTTCTTATCTTTTGACATTAACTATTTTTTCGGAACAAAAATGACAATCTTTGCAATCCACTGAAAATGTCGTCAGCTGAAAACGCAATTTCTGCTATAAAACTATTCGCCTTCCCCGCTGAAATGCTCATCATAGAACCCTTGCTTTCATAGATCTCAGAAGAGTGGATTTAAAAGAATATTCCTGCTAAGTATCGTCAGAGTATTCGTAAAAATGGTTATTCTATGTAATTTTAAATTCAGTGGTACTTATAAGTACAGTCGGTAGATAAAGGGTTAAACCTCAAGAGAATTTTTTTTTCTCCCGATCAGAAACAGACTGTGAGGTCTAGAAACCAGGGTTTTCATCAGATCGATGAGAAATTAATTTGCCTCTCCAAGAACCAATATTTACAATAATTTTCGGGCTTCAGTCAACGAACTTAACATTAAATAAGTACATAGGTTTTCATTTATAAAATCGACTAAAATTTAAATTAAAAAAAGAATACTTTTAATTAAATTTTTACTATACGTGTAAGGGTGAGAGAGAAAAGGGAAAGGGCTATTTCTGAAACTAATTCACTGATATTGGGGGATACCTTGTTACAATAATAATGCATAGTCCAATAGGAAAAGAACTATAAATATGTAGATAAGACTAGAAGTTTTAAGGTTTTCAAAATAAATTTAAATTTTAGGGTCATAAATCTGAAAAAAATATATTTCTTTACAACTATGAATGCAAATCTGATGTGTTTGGAAAATCTTCCAAGATTATCAATTTTAAAATTTACAAAATTTGATGTTCAAATTTATTAAATGAAATATTTTTCCTCTCCCATTAAACAATCATTACTCAATAAAAACTTCACAACAAAAAATTAAATAGCACAGGATTTACAGCAAAACTTCTTTTTGCATTCGACATCCTTTTTTTGTATGCACACTGGCGTCCTCTTGCGAGAAAAATTCATTGTTGCCTTAAAGACGTCACAAAACAATTGTCATTACAACGTGGAACATGCATATTTTTGACTTTAATAAAATTAAGTACAGTGCGAAAAAAGGAACATGAATTTCGACTGAAAATAGAAACAATCTTTTTTCTTGCTACGAAACCCTAGAGGGAACACAACTTTTTAAAATATTGCCTCAAATAAGTGTTCGGTAAGAAGTGAATTGCAATGAATTTTTCGTATTTCTCATCCAAGACTAGCTAATATTTGTAAAATGTTATTTACTGAATGGTGGTAATTTAAAATATTCCTTATAACTCATTGCCTAGCCTAATTCGACAAATTATAAATATATAGTACACACATAGCAACATTGACTATTATTCTGCCTAATTCAACATAGCCGCATTGTGGAAGCCTCGAGATTGTCGTGCCGCTCAGCATTTGGCAGTGTCATATAATTATGAGGTTCCTTGAAATTAGTGAGAGTTTTGATAACGTCATACTAGGAAGCAGGGTTACTCAAAATTTTCATGTGCCGGTTTACATTCAAATAGGTATTTGCCGCCGGCCGAAACATGAGTATAAGCAGGAAATAACTTTATAAGACGCAAAGCAACATTCAACAAAGCAAAAAATGACTAAAATATTAAAACTCATTTTTGACCTTTATTTTAACATTATATTGTCCTTTCTATAAAATACACTCACAAAACATTTGCATTTATTAATTTTTTACTCCGTTATGGGGTAGATTGAATGAGGTTCCAGCGAGGTGAAACAGGTTCAGATTTATTATCATTGAGATAAGATGTCCTTCTTAAGGTATCCGACTACGTTCGAAACCGTGATTTTAAAAAAACGCATAAATTTATAACTTTCATGGTATTTAGTGTCACTTAGATTAGAATACACATATAAAATTGTTTTAAGGACATTTGGACAAAAAAAAATTATTTAAATACAATATTTTGGCAAAAAATTAACTTAGAATAATCTTTTTCCAAAATGTTCTCCGTTTGTGAAAAATGCTTCTATTATAATAATATTTTGCCTGTATATAGCTCAGACCTCTGTACAGAGGCTCAACTATGAGTTTTGAAAAATTCACTTGATTTTCATAGTTACAACCAATTAAAATAATTATCGGCGTTTTTTTCTTAAAATTTCCCCCTTTGTTGTTGTCGTAAAACATGAATAAACCCACTTCTAAGTTATATATTTCAAAAATTCTAGTTGAGCCTCGGTACAGAGGTCTGAAATATATACAGGTAAAATATTATTGTAATAGAAGCATTTTTCACAAAAGGAGAACATTTTGAATATTGGTCATTCTATGTTCATTTTTTGTCAAAATATTGTACTTAAATAATCTTTTATTGTAATTCTATTTTTAAAACAATTTTATATACATTTTCTAATCTAAGTGACACGAAATATCATAAATATTATCCATTTACACGCTTTTGCAAAATCACGGTTCCGAACGTAGTCGGATACCTTAAGCAAAAAAGAAAAAAAAATTCATTGCGAATTGAAGACAATCTTATAGAGAAAAATCGTATTCAATTACCCCGAATTGATCTGTAACATCTGCGTGAAAATATAATTAAAATTTAAATCTACTGAGGGCAAAAAAGAAGAGAGTAAGTAAAAAAAATGTCAATTATAATCCTATTTTCTAAGATGCATCGAACTGCAACTTAAGTATTTTGAATACTTTGATTATATTAGATAAAGCAGCAATACTCAATTCTGCGGGCCGCATGTGCTCGGATGGCCTTTTATGAATGACCCGGTCATGACCCACTGTACTAAGAAATTCATTTAAGAACAGTGTACTACAAATCTAGCGGGAAATTCTATCAATGAAGCATTGAAATCCATCAATTTTTCTATCAATTTGTTTTCAGTAGAATTTAAGCGAGAGGGGGGTTAGATCATGGATGAAAGAAAACCGAAACTACCCATACATATAACTCAGCAAAAAATACATTAAACTAAATGTTTTTTGATTGTGTTTGATGTTTATGTATTATTAATATAACCCGAAAATAAGAGTTTTAATATTTTGATCAAGTTTTCTTTGTCCAATGCTTTGGTCTTGCAGTATTTTCCCCCATAATCCTCATGTTACAGCACGTGTGCATTACCTGTCATGGGAATGTTGACCGGCTGGAAAAAGGTTGAATGCCCTTGTGTTAAAGTTATAAGAAAACTACAATCTTAAATATGATGTGGAACTAGGCGGTAAAGGAATCACGACAAGCAGCACTTGTCGCTGTGATGGATTCTAAGATGGCGGCATCAAATCATCAGGAAGATAATTTTAAAGAATTGTTTTGTAATACATTGCAATATATTTCAAAAGAAGAATATAGGAAGAGATTAAGATTAACCAAGATGAATCAATAAATAATGAATACCAATATAATATAATAAAAACTTACATGTACTAATAATGTTATGCAGTATATAATAATAATCGTATAATATAATTTAATAATAATTATAAAAAGAATAATTATCATATTTTAATACAGGGTGTTTCATATTGAATGGTACAAATAGAAAATATTATTGTGGACGTTGTAATTAATATATTTAGAAAATTCAAATTTACCTCAAAACTACATTTATTCAAGTTTCTATAGGTGCTCAATATGTGCCCCTCCGGTGACACGACAAATGTCTACATGGTAATCAAGCTCCTGCCACACTCGTGATATCATATCCCCTGTGATGGAGTTCAACACTACAGTTATCCGCTACTTCAGTTCCTCTAAGTCCTGAGGAAGTGGACGCACATACACCTTGTCTTTAACGAAACCCCAGAGAAAAAAATCACAGGGCGTTATATCTGGTGATCTCGGCGGCCAATGGAGACATGTCAAATCCTGTGGCCCAGAACGGCCAATCCAGCGATGGGGTAGACGTTCGTTCAGGAACTCACGTACGTTTTTATTCCATTGTGGGGGAGCACCATCTTGCTGCAAAATGAAATCAAGAACAGCTTCCTCCAACTGGAAGAGCAACCACTCAAAGAGCATGTCTTGGTAAATGTCCCCATTAATCGATTTTTCAGCAAAGAAAAATGGACTAAAAACACAACTGTTTGATAAAGCGCAGAAAACGTTCACCTTCGGAGGATCACGCTGATGTTCCAATGTTACATGGAGATTTTCCGTGCCCCCAAATCGCAAATTATGGCGATTAACTTTGCCACATAAGTGGAACGTGGCTTCATCGGTAACCCAGTGTGTTCTCAAACCATTCACGTCGAGCTTTTCTTGAAATTTCACACAGAAATTTTACGCAACGATTTTCAGTAGATTTTGAAGCCTGGACCATCTGATATCTGTACGGCTTGAATTGGAGACGCTTCCGTAAAACACGGTACACCGTTGTGTGAGGACAGCCAGCACTGCCGTCGCGGGTTTATTTTGGGGAATCCGTAAAACAAATCACGAATTCTGTCAACCACTTCGGGGTTTGTTTCTTTTCGTCCTGGGATTTTGTTCTTGCATAAGCAGCCGGTATCCTGGAACTGCTTCACCCACCTGCTTATGATATGCCTTTACGAAATTTCGTGCGAAAATGTCTTTCTACAACAGTTACCGAGGAGGTTTTGGCATATTCGAAAACGCAGTACGCTTTCTCCATGGACGACATTTTTGTTTAAAGCGCCTCAGCGGCAGTTCATCATTCGATAATTTTCCTGTTGCCAAATAAACTTGTATAATTGTAGTGGCAGAATAGAATTTGTTTCAGCTGAATAAATCCGGCCACGGCGAATACACTGCTATTCTTTTGTACTATTCAATACTTGAAACACTGTATTATAGGGCATATATAAGGTACTCATATAACTCAATAATTATAAATAAATAACATGATAATAATTATAAATAAGGAACATAATAATAATTATAAATTAATAACATAATATGTAATAATATTTATAAATAAATATAACAAAAAAAAAACAATTTTTATAAATAACGAATATTATATGGTTATTACATAAAATAATAATTGTATTTTTTATATTATATTTTGAATTGCCGAATCAGCCACTTTTCCGCCAATTTTTAAAAAACGCTAATTTGGCGTGCTTTTGCGTGTTGTGTTTCGGAGTAGCAACCCTACCACAACACGCAACGCCGGAGCGCGAAATTAGATAGTGGAAGAAAAATCATTAAAAGTAGCACTAAAAAGTTTTGAAACTGAAAATTGCTGCAAAAAGTTGACATTTAAAGTAAACAGGCACCGCTTTACTTTAAAATATGCTGCTTTATCCGACATTTATGATAACGATAAGTTGCCCTACTGAAATTATACCAGTGTACGACTGCACATATTTCGAGAGCATCTTCAAAACATTTTGGCGCATCACTAACAAACAGTGCACAAATCCACAGTATACCAATTTCAAAACCCAAAACCCTTTCCTTACACCCTAAACACATGATGGGTATCCTTTTTTCAGACTGGACTGGGCTTCCTGCAGTATCATTTCAAAAACCATCATTCACTTTCTTACCCGTTCTTTCTCTCAATTCCATACTTTTTCCACATTTCGGACATACATACGATGATCCAATCAAACCTCCTTTCATGTACCATTCTAAAGCAGCTTTCTTTCCAAGCACAGGCAACATGGCAAAAAAACCTTTCACAATATTTATCGTAATTTTTCATGCATTCATTCAAATTCTCTCTAATCACATCGTGGCAATCTGTGAAAATTTATGCGGAGAAAAAGAGTAATATTACCTGTGAAAATGATTCCACAACGAAAAAAACGAATCGAAAGAAAACTTCTAGTCGAACGGAATTTCCGGAGCAAGCGAAACTAAAGCCTCTGAGAAAGGTTTCTAAAGTCGTTAAAAAAAGAGAGAGCTGCGCAAGCGCATTTCTAATTATCATTAATTTTTTAAGTAATAAAAGCTTTCTGCCCATGCGCGAGAAAGATCGTTGAAGAATTAAACTGTTAAAATTAAAAAACAGGTAAGCATGCGCTAACTTGCCACAATATCATTAAACTGTTAAATTAAAAGTCTACTGTGACCATTTCGCCAAAACAGCTTTTCGCTTCACTGGAAAACAAATTCGGAAGGGTTACCAGATTTAGCGCAGTTACCGATTTGGCGAGAAAACACTTGGCACGAGAAGCGCCCGATTCGACAAATCAACGTATATTCGATTCAACAAATCAACCTATATTTTAAATAATGTAATTACATAATATATATTAAAATTAATAATGAATAACAATTAAAAAGTACTGAAAACTTGGAGAATTCCAAAAACTGCAAAAATATTAAGGTTTCCATACTGTAATCATTTCCCATAGTGTAATGTTATCGTCCATCTTGACGAACATAAACAACTTGGCTTGTGCCCCTTGATATCAAGCTAGCACTTACGATTTTCTTTTCTGTAATTCTTTTGTAGAACTGCTGGATAGTGGTTTGTGAAATGTATGATGGCGCTGCAAGCACCACATAATTGAGAGCATCCTTAAAAAAAAGGACAAAATTTTGATATGTCTGTGTTCAGAAATCCCAAGTGGTTTTTGTGCTCCTTTGAAAAGGGTCATTTTTTTTAGCTACCGATATTTGAGTATTGCTTTAATTTAATATTAATTTATCAACCAGTTCCAACAAGTCGAATTACGATCTCGTGTTAATAGATTAATGTATTAGTAGGAAAGGATTCATTAAAACATACTCCCATTCGCAAGTAAAAAAAATCTCATTTTTATCTCTAATTTTTAATCAATACTTTACAATTCCTGTTTTCCTCATTACTGTCTGTAAGTCCAATTAATTACAGAATTAAAATTTTTATAAACCTTCTTAAATAAATAATGGTAATATATATATATATATATAAAGAATTTACAAAAGTTAACTGAAAACATATTTTGCTTCGTTAATAACCTTTAAATGTTTTTTTGTCAAAGTTTTGTAAAGACATGTTGCATGAAAGTGTACAATTTAGTCAGAAATGCGCTTATAGCTGATGCAGAAGCTCAAGTAGCGTGTTTTCTCTCAAAGCAAAACTGTGGTAAGCATATTGTTTTAGATACGTGTAATGGAATATGAAGGAAGATGGAGCAAAATAAAGTATTAAAAAAAAAAAAAAATTCGTTTTATATCATGCTTACTATTCCTATAAGAATTTATGATAATTGATGAATCTTTTAAATAGTGACATTTAATAATTATTTTTATACAAAAGTTTTCAATAGACATCAAAAATGAATACTTTTAGCACTAGTTTTTAACACACTTAGTTAAACACACTTATTCAATTTAAAACTCGCAATCTTCCTTCTTACCAGTCCAAAAATCAGGAAGCTCCCTCACAATCCACTCTCTATAGCCAAGACCAAGTGACTTTCAGTATAAAAAAGGAGGAACGTTTCGCATTCCATTTCCCAAAGACGTCAAACTTTTATCCTTATTACCAGATACCAGTGATTAAAAAAAAGACAGATCCTAGTGAACCGATTCTAAGAAAATTGGTGGTATTTTTCGAAAAAGTAAGATTTTTGTGCAACAAGCATTTCAAACATACTTTAAAACATTGAATGAAGGCTTTCGGTAATAAGAATTTGGGGACTACCAGTAGGCTGCGGTGGGCATCAAGGCCACAGTACTTCACTGTTGGTCTTACATATTTCTTGAATAACCATAAGAAATGATTTCAGGAATATTACTAACAATAAGACAACGGTATTTTAACAACTTGATCGGTATTAATTGGCGGAAAATGCTGTATTTCATCACTTTTTAAAAATATAAGCAACATTCATTCAGTTCTCGATGAGTCCAGAATATTTTTATTTCATTTAATTCATTTAAGTAAATTTTGATAAAAGTTTATTTTTTAATAAAGATATTTTCATTTATAATATAATTTTTGTTTTGAATTCAATTTTCAAATTTTAAATTTCCTTTTTTTCTTTCTTTTTTATTGTTCTCAAATCATAACTAAAATGTTCTAACAACGATTATTAATAGTTTGACAAGCGCTGGCACCGTGTACTTATTTTGAATTCTTAGAAAGTAGCTACTGGGATTAAGAGGCCCTTAGACAGAAATCGAAACTCGAAAACGATGACAGCGCCCTCTTCTGGGAGGGGGATTGGGCGTGTCCAAAAGAAGGGCGAAGTACTCAAGTCGTACTGGTCGTAATGATCGAAGGTAAATAGTTCCTTCATAAAAAGATGAATTATATGCCTTTCTTTTTAAATTTCAAGTATTTCTCGATTTTGAAAACATTTTATGTTGCTACTATTCTTCCAAAATTTCGCTTACTTTATTCAACTTTCTGATGATTATGTTCTGATGGCTGTCATGATGAAAGAAATGACATCACTTTTGGAATCTTCCCCTTTTCGTTTGGGATAGCTGCTGTTCGTTCCCAACCGTTTGAAACACTAAAACCCCTCCCCCCTTCTACTTTTGTTCAAACTAAACATAAGGAGGCTTCATTCTTCTCGATTGGTGGGGTTCAGTTTGAGCTTTACGGAGCTGTGACTACGTTTATCACGACGTTTCAACTGACCCCTCTTTGGCTCTCTTTGCTCAGTTCAAGTTTGTGGGATTTAGACTCCAAATTCAGGTCATGAATACTAAGCTGCTCTCAGTAATATTCTCGCTGTCCGATCTTGACTTAGAACAGGGATGGCCAAACAAATGACCTTGCGGAAAACATTAAATCCTGCGGGCTTTTATTAAGATTGACATCTTTTATATTGGAATTTAAACCGTACAAACATTTATTGGGTGAAATTTAAAAATGGAATGAATTATTATTGATTTTATTGTTTTCCATCTATAGAAGCATAGATAATTTAATAATAATAATGCAATGAATCAATGATCTTTTTTCACAAACTGTCCAGAATCTAGGTCTATTGAGATTAAATGCAATCACATTAACGTATCCTGAGTTTAATTTGTTTTTGTATCCACTCACACGGTGAAAATATATTTCAAGCAACATAATTTTCACAGAATGACATTAAATCATTTTACCGGCTGTGTCAGATGTGCTGTTTATTTTACGTGGGGGCTGGTTTGCGTAAATATAAAGTAGAACTGTTCTGTTTAAAATTTAGATTTCAACATCGGTAAGCAGATATGCCGGTGGGGTTGCTTTCTATCTACGTGTTTTTTTTTTTTTTTTTTTTTTCCGCAGATGGAAAAGGGGCGCATTTTGCATAAACTTATTTAGTTTTGCTTTAAGGACGCTTACAGTATATTATCTCGGTAGGGGCAAGGTAGTAAAAACAATAGAATATTCACAATCTAATAAGTATGTGTTTGATATTCTTCTGTTATATATAATAAAAGATTAAAGGTGTTGCAAAATAAAACTATTATGAACAAGCAAAATTTTCAGTTTAATGAATAAGATGGGCTTTTAATCTTGAAATTATACAATTTCATAAAGACGTGAATCCATTGGCGCATATACATATTTATAAGTTTCTTTTCAATTTTATTGTGGAACCCCAAGGTTCCGTGGAACCTGGTTGAATTGAGGAACCCTACGAACTATAAGACATTTGGGGGGACCCATTCCATTATTAGAAAATATACCCTGAAACAAAATATTTAAATTTAATCAACTTGTTATAGGTACTTTATAGATTGTAAAAAATTATTGTATTTGTTATAAAAAATTCATACTATTTTAATATAATTCATGCATCAATATTTAAACTATGCTCCAGATGTCACCTATCCATGTATTATACTTAGTAGTGGGATATGTGCATTTTTTCACTCAAGGCACATTATTTACCCAAATAGGTCTATACTGAACTAACTGCAGTCGCATTTCACTTGTGTCTAATTTGTTTGCACACCTTCGTTTTGTTTCCTATACGTTTGAAACACATTGTTCTGATTGGTATTAGAATTTTTAGAGCTGTGTGAAAATCTTGTATTCTGCATGTGTTTATAACCTGAAACTAAGGGCAAATTTTACTTAATTTTAGATTTTAACGTCAAATCTGTTGAAGTGCTAATAAGTTGTTTCCTCTTCTTCATTGGCAAAATTTCTCATTTATCTTTTTATTATTAAAGTTCAAACCCCAATTTACGATAAAATAATGATAAATAAAATGGGTCCCCAACCTCTCGAGATGATTTGTGCCTAAATGGCTGTTAGAGTCCTACCATGCTGCAAAGGCACTATACAATTACAACTAATAGGTCTTGGCCAGTAATTGAACCCAGGCCCTACGGTACAGCAGTTGGCGTCACTAACCTCCTATACCGCATAGGCATGGCTCGCTTTACAAAAAGCATCAAAAGCCTAGATTTTTTTGTGGAATTATAATACATTTACATATAATTCAGTAAAATTGAAATTGTTTAATAAAAATAAATGTTTATATTAGCTTTGTTGCGTTAGTTAAGTGATTATGAAATGATAAACGAAAATTTCAGGTCAAATATTTGAAAAATAACATTGTATGAATACATAAAGCCCATTACTATAGCCAATTGAAGTGGAATAATATGCAATTACAATCATAGACACCAACTTACTTGTGAAATACTTGTGTTTATATTTGTGAAATTAGAAAACTAAAAAAAGGAAACCTTATAAAACGTTTTTCTCTAATTTTCTGACAATATTTTTTAGTTAAATTATTCTTGTAAAACTTTTGGGACAACATTATATTTGTTATATTGTATGCTATATATTAAAAAAGAAAAAATTTAGACAATAAAGAAGGGGGGATCCTGGGGTCGGACTTAACCGTCAATTTTTTGATTGATTATAATTCCTAGTATAATACGTAAAATTTAATTAAACATTCGTTGTAAAGCAATTGTTTTGTAATTAATTCTAATTATTTATTCAATAATTAGATTTTTTTACCTGTGTTTTGTTCACGAAAATCGATAAATCAGAAGGCAGCAAAATACAGAATGAGGTGAACTTTCGAGCGGACCCCCATGAAACATTTCTGTGTGCGCTACTGAAGGGACTGAAAAAGAAAAACCCTTTTCGAAAGGGAAAGGGATAGCTACTGATAAAAGTTTGGAAACCCCTGATCAGGAACTTCAATAATACAAACAAACAATAACTGGAATGAATTCACAAACAAAAAGACCCATGATGTAGAGAGTTTGATAGATGTTAAGTTTGTAGGGTCAGTCTTGTTGGCAGGGGAGGGAAAGGGGAAAACTCAGTTGACGTTCTCGTCATTTATCCGTGATGAAGAATAAAATGTATGTGCGCCACAAAACGAATGCATTACGTTTTCCTTTTTCTCAGAAATTTTCTCTTACTCTCTTGAATGTCAGGAGCCTGATGATTTCTGTTTATGTCGTAAAATTTTCTTTTTGTCCTTCGCTTTTTTCTCAAAAACTCAAATTTGCTTTACCGTACGAAAACGGGAAAGCAAAACATCATCACGATTAGTATTATTTTGAAGTAGAATAAGTCAAAGAGAAAAAGTGTTGTGGATTACATAAGCTATGGTACAAGAGAATGTATTCATATATTTAGAATAATCAATTTACCAAAAATCTTTAAGCATTTCAGAAGTTAACAAATAATTTTAACTAAAATTAACGAGTTTAAAAAGAGAGGAGGAAAATCGGAATTTCACGGATTCTTCCAACCTCCGAGATGTCAAACATTAAAATTGTAACGATTTGTCTGTGCATTAAATATGAGTGAGGGCGAGGACCCGGTTTCCCCACGTGTCCCCCACAGTTTGTAACAAAAGTTTTACGAAAAAAAACTATTTTATTGGTTGATTAGGTATACACTTATATTATAATATTAAAAATATATTTTGGCAGTTTTTAAAGTTGACTAAATTTTGAAAAATTTTAAGGGTACCAGCGCATTATATACTTTCAAAAAATCAATTTTTCAAATGTAGATTTTTCTTTAATTTAGCATTTATTGAAGATATGAAACTTTATATGAAGATATAACTAAAACAGAGCAATAAAAAACAGATAAAACAAAAACAAAAATTCTTTTTTATGATTTAATTACATATTTTCATGATGCAAGGTATTTACATATATATTTACATTACCTAACTGGCAGTAGTTCATTGCGTTAATTAATATAATCCAGCAAAAAGACGTATTTACAAGGATTTTTGCTTTTTTCTGTGCTTCCAGAATCGAAGCCGGGTTACGTCAAGGCCATCTAGAAAAGGACTAGGCCGTGACAGCATTTTGATGACGTCAGAAAGGAGGGAAAGCTTTTCTACGCGCATTCGCTCTGTGAGGAATATGCTTTGAACATTTATTTTTTTCATGCCATAGGCTAAAATTTCCGCATTTATATTGATTATTTTTTAATTTTACGAGAATATTTTCTGATAAAAAGTTATGCATTAATACGTTTAGAATGATGCATAATATTTTCCTGGAAAAAAAAAAAGAAAAAAAAATAAAAAACTTCTATGAAAGGTCAAAGTATTAAAAAAATCTTAAAGAAAAACTGGTTCTTTCGTAAAATAATTTACTATAATAAAATAAAAAAAAAAAATTTAAAAGCAGAAAATTTTAAAATTAAAAAGAAAAATTTTAAAAAGTAATATTATAATAAAAATATGAATTTAGATTATCTTGAAATTTCCTTTTCTTCTTAAATTTTAAATTTTTTTTTCCCCAATAAAATAAAGAAATAAACAAAAGAAAGAATTATAAAAAAATCATGCAAAAATATTTTCAAATATAGAAATGACAAACAGTTTTAGAACCAAGTATATTATAAGTAAAAATAGATTCTAGATTAACGTTAAAAATATTCAATTTTCATTCATTCAATATTCAAAAATTTTAAAATAATTTCAATCCAATAAAATAAAAGAAAAAGGAAAGTAAAGTATTTGAGGCATACTATTATAAAAAAATACATGCAAAAATATATACAAATATAGAAATGACAAACAGTTCTAGATACCTACAGTAATTATAAAAGTAAAAATAGATTCTGGGATTAAAAGTTAAAAATATTCAATTTTCATTCATTCAATATTCAAAAATTTTAAAATAATTTCAATTCAATAAAATAAAAGAAAATAGGAAAAGTATTTGAGGCATATTATTATTAAAAAAAAATACATGCAAAAATATATAAAAATATAGAAATGACAAACAGTTCTGAGTACCACAGTAATATATAGTAAATAGATTCTAGATTAAACGTTAAAATATTCAATTTTCATTCATTCAATATTCAAAAATTTTAAAATACTTCAATCCAATAAAATAAAAAAAAAAATAGGAAAAGTAAAGTATTTGAAGCATATTATTACATAAAAATGCATATGACATGAACAGTTTAGACACCATAATAATTACATAGCAAATATAGGATGTTAAAAATATATATACATTAGTAAATACACTTACCTATAAATAATCAGAAAAAAAAAACTTTTCATGGAATTACATTAAAAACGTACTGATTAGTTTCAAATTTTGGAATAATTTCATTTGTGATGATATTATTTAAACTATTAACTACATTATTGTTATGCATATGCATTAAAATTCAATATTATGCAAGTGGTAAAAATTTTACTAAAATAAAAACAAAAGTTTTGAAATTAAAAAATAACATTTTACATACTTTGAATGCTAAAATCTTTATGGAAAAATATTTAAAAAGAATATCAAAATAAATAAATAATTTTTCTTTCAATAATAGTTATATGAACAATTACACACGTTCATAAAATGTATGTAGTAAAAAATTACAAGGATATACATGCACAATGAATAAAATGAAATTGAAAATTTTGAAATATTTAAATAAATAACAGAAAAATATAAAAGCAAAATTAATTTAATTGGTTTTTAAATTCTTCATTTTCGGTTATCCTTCACGGTTAAAATTTCTTCACTGCACTTTTTGAATAATTATTTAAGCATATGTTCCCAAATGTAACGAATACTTTTTAAAATATGAAAATGCAGGAATGTTACAATTTACAATAAGGTGAATGAAACGAATGCAAGACATTCCACAACCTCGTGTAATTCCAGATACGTTTCTTTTTGCTTGTAAAGCAAGATAATTCAATCAACTTTAAGAAACTTCGATTCGAATGTTTTGATATTAACAAATTAAAAATGAAATATTGCTGAAATGACTTTCATAACAATATCTGTGCTTTTTAAACCTCCTCTATCCAGAATTTCCCCCAAATATTTTGTCCCTTCGATATTTTCCGAGTCGAAATTAATCTGTTTATCTAAAACAAATGTATGCTTGAATCAAAGCTTTCGAATTTTATATTATGCACAATAATATATATATATACCCCGCTATTTTACATTAAAGCTTGATACCTTCTATTGAAATATCATCTGGTTTATTTCTAATGTTTAATATTTCGTTGAAATCTGCAATATCTACTTTAAAGAAATATCTCACCTGTGAATGATTTGAAATTAATTTTTTAGTGAGATAGTACCATATTTATCTGAGTGCAAAGTTAACACACTTTTAATCCGCAACTTTTTTCAGCTTGCAAAATTTCCCCGGGCACAGTGACATGTTTAATTTGCTCCAGACATTTGTCTGTATTGCCCAAATCTGGCTTCTAAATTATAGTTTGGAACTTTCCAGTTAAAAAAAATATTTGAAATTCTGTTCCGTCAAAAGATACTTTATTAGTTCTGGGATGGTATTTACCGTATGCCTCAAAGCAAAAAATGTGTTTCCTCGCTTAAACAACCTCTCGTTTATTTGTGTTTTAAATTTTTCCAGCAGTCCAGCCACTGAACAAATTTTGAAAAAAAGTGAATCTATCATCATCCATTGAAAAAAGGAACACTAATTTTCAATTTAAGATTTTGACCCTAGTTGGGCTTTTAATATTCCCCTTATTTGCCAGAAATCTAAAAATATGTTTGATGAATATTGCGTGTCCCCCAAACATTTTGGGGAGCCTAATTTATCTTTAATATATTAAGTGCAGTCACATTGCTTTTTCAAAAAAAATTTTAAAAATAATTTAACATTTTGTTTCTCAAAATTTGTTGGTTTTAAAGCTTTTAAATATAATTTAGAGCTAATTTAACAATAATGTTCATTTCTTCGTTATAAATTTTAAATAATGATGAAAAAGATGCTTTTCGGATTTGAGAAAATTCTGAAGGATCAGGATACATTAAAGAAGAATCAGCATCTTTCTGATTTAACCAATTATTTCGTATAGATTTGATAAGATGTACTGAATCAAAAATAAGATGTAATTTTTTTGCATTATTAGCTGGATTCTGAATAACACTCTTTTATGGTACCATTACACAATTTAGAAAAACAATTTCTATTTACTCTGTTATTATCACTTACAATGCAAACAACTGAAAAACCTACCTTTCCATTAGTGACAAAATTTCTAAAGTCATAGAATGCAAGTCTTCAGCATTCATGTTCTTTTACAGGATACAATGATCTATTTCTTTTATTTTTACTCAATAAAGAAGAGTATTTGAAAACATTGAATCGTAGTAGCTGCTTCCCCCCTTTCTCAGTAAATCCAATTATTTTATTACATTTATATGTAATCGCTGATTTGATGAAAATTTCATCAATTTGTAATATTACCTGTTTCTATGGTCTTTCAGTTCTCACACCTACCTCGTAGATAATTTTCATTAGCCAGAGTTGACAAACCTGAATAAACATTTAATCCAGATGTAACTCTCCCTAATTGTCCTTCCACACTTAGAAGAATTATATTCCCCTATCTCTTACATAGGGAAAAAACATGTGGTAGATTTAATGTACATGCAGAAAGAAAACCATTAAATTACTGCTATACTTACGGGTATGTTTATTCAAATTTTAATAATTTCATTTGCTCTAAAATAAAATTTGCTGCCCGAAATTTTTAGCATTACAGTTTTCAATATACTTTTCCCATGATTGAAATAGCCATAACATGATGAGGAATCGAATTAATGGAAGAGGGTTTCTTCAAAGACATTTACTGTATTAAGAATATTTAAAAATCCGGAAAATATGTTAACCTAGGTGGATTATTAAGAATTTTTCCAAAGATGGTATATTTAATTCACGGTTATTATTAAAAAAACAATAGAGAGATCTGTATTTATTTTCAGGAAATTTTAAAAAGGAAGGACAATTTTCGAAAATTTATAAAAAAAATGTTATGCAACTTTCACAAATCATGTTTTAGAACATTGTTTTTTAGATAAGAAATCAGATATGGATTTTCTGCATTAGCAGATTTTCTTTAAAATTCAAAACTGGTAATTTCGTTTTTTCTTAATGAAATTAGTAAACAGTTGTTCGTCTAATTGTTTCATTTTTTCCTTTTTGTTGAATTTTGTCACCGAGCGTTCTTTTTTAATTTTTTCATTCAAGTAGATGGATAACCAGGGAAAATGCTTTGGATATGCATTCTCTGATAATTTTGATACACTCTAGGTATTTCTACAACAATACCAGTCTTGTCTGTAATTTTATCTTTTCTCACAATGAAATTTTCAGGAAATGTTTAATGCACAACTAACTATTGTTAGGGATTTTAAAATCCCTAGGAATTTTCCTTCTTTTCCAAGTTTGTAACAACTGTTCATCTTTTGGGAAACGAAACACAGAAACGTACGGCTGCCCGGTTTATTAGAGGAACAATTTGGTAAAAAATAACGAGGCATTATTATGAAATGTGTACAGCTTTAGGTTTTAATTAATAATATTTTTTAGTTAATTAAGATTTGACAAAATAAACAAAACACTAATTTTACATTTAAGCACCAATTTCTATAAAAAAAATATCTTTTTTACAAATAATCAAGGGTGTTGGATATATGCGTCAGTTTATTATATCGTGTTCTCAAGACTCAAAAGAATAAAAATTCAATGACAAGAATAATACAAATATCGTACCTTTTCTTTTGCTTAATAAAGAAACTCTTTATTAACTCTTTTGCAGAAAATCCAGTCAATTTATCCTGAGTAATGAATATAATTACACGTGGGATATCCTATTAACTTTGTCAGCATACAAGATGGAAGTAGGAATGTAATCGTTTCTACCGCCAAATTCGTCCCTCCTTTAGTCACGTGACCAGTTTCAAGTCAGTCCAGTGTCAGGGCTTTCTCTCTTCTAAATAGCTTTGGTTACGTATCGGCATCGATCTAGGATATCTTGGATCTGTAAGTTCTGGCAATAAACAATTAAAATAAAAAGGTTCCAACTTTTTAAACATTTTATCTCGCCAAAAACCACACACACATCGCCCTTGAATATTTTTTCTATTTTACACCCTTTTTTTGTCCACATTACAAAAAAGCAATATTCCTTTCCTGTTACTTGTAATTGCCCCTGTACATGGTAAAAGTAATCGTGATTTTTATTTATTTGTATCTGGCCGAATCTATCAATTTTCCAGAAAAGAATTTTTTTCAAACTTATTGCTTCATTAGGAGTTATGTCTTGGCAAGAAGCGGGACATTTAACCTCCACAATACCATCGTCAACTAAACCATTGGGAGTGGCAGCTAAATATTGAAATTTTTGATGTATGAAAAGTCCGCAGGGACGAATTTTCAAACCCAAAGAGTTTTCTAAGCTTTTCAACGCCTCTTCTATATGACACGATTCTCAATTTTGGAGGTTTGAAAGAAAAGAATGTGAAAATTGATTCACTTTATCCTGACGATTCAAGAGGTATTTAATAAATATTAATTGTTCATTTTAGTGATTAACAAAATATAATTTGTCTAGTATATAAAAAAAAATTTAAGAAAAATAGAATAAAAAAACAGAGAATAACTTATTTTAGAAGACGTATTAGCAGAAATTTTCAAGTGCAAACTCAAAGAATGCACTGCACTTCCAAAGAATGGCGCAAATGTAAATAGTTTCTTGAATACGCTATGAATTCTTTGAAAACTAGCCCCATTTGGAAAAGAAAAAAAAACCTGTTACACAGTCCCATCGGAAGAGTCATAAATTACCATTCATCAGTGGAACATACGGGGAAATTTCATGTATCCTTCCGCAAGAAAGCGGAGTTACAAGTTTACTTTCCCCCTCTTACCAAATGTGCAACGCTGACTTATTAATTACTCGCAAAAAAAATTAATTTAAAAATTTTAAAGTATGCGCGTTTCAAAGAGCATAAAAAAAGGAAACTTTTCCTGTTTTTACTTTTTTTATCCGATAATTTAAAATGTTTTTGTGATCGTTTTAATGCACTAGATATGAATTTTCAGATCTTTAAATAATATTTAAAAATACTTAGAAATTTTTTTTAAAAAATCGAAATTTCTGGAAGAATTTAATTTTTTTTTGCTTTTTTAGATGCATTTTATTCCATGCAATTGCAAGCAATACCCTAGATGTAAATATAGGAGAAAGAAACTCCATAGGATTAATATTACGCTCGAGATTTCGTGGTGGCGTATCAACGAGAGCCTTAAGATGACTGCTTAATATCATAAAATATGTTTATATCAGGCAAGCTTTTTTTTCTTAAAACAATTTAATTCTACTGGCGTTCTTAAATTTATCAGGCGTGCTCAACAAAAAAATCACAAAAATATTTAAAATATGATCAACTATTTTTACACAGATTGAGGATGGGATTATTTTTTAAAATCCAACCTTCGAGGGCTTTTTAATTCTCAATTTGCCAATATAATCCTGTATTTACCCAAGCAACGTTTTCTTCACCTCAATACAAGTAGGAACAACAAGGTATCTCTTCACCTTTTTTTATGCACTAGTGGCAGAGAAATTTGAAAAATTTATTGAAAAACATGAGAAAATGCTTAAGAAAGAATGACAAAAGGCCCCCAAAAAAACTAGTCAGAGAGAGTTTATTAGCACTCTCACTTACAAACTCATAATTAACAGTTTCGCTCTTTCCCTCATCTATATTCCTGGTTTCTACCTCCGAAACAGCACTTTTCACAAGTAAAAGTAAAAGAAGCACTCTCTTCTAACTGCCACACCACTGCAGGAGTCCCTCAATAATTTTTGTTAAGACTTGTGATCTTCAATATTTTCATAAATGACATACCCTCGCACAAAAAAAAACAGAATTAATTTATACGCCCCATGACAAAGCTTTTTTAGCCTGCTGCAAAAATCATGATGTTATTACACTCGCTTTAAAAAAAAAACCTCCTTTTACTTGAAAATATTTTCAACAAATAGAAAATTAAAATAAATGTCGACAAAAAAGTTGCAATATTCTTTACGAGGGGAAGAAAACCATTCACACTCAGCTAACTTTCTACTCAACTAATATACCGTGGTCTCAGAGCATTAGATTTTTTGGAGCTATTCTAGATCAGGGGTATTCAACCTTTTTTCCCGCCAGGCCGCATACATATGTCAGATATTACATACGAGCCCCAACATGAGAATTAATGGAAAAAACACCCCATAAGACAGTGTTTCTGAAACTGTGGGGTGCTCTCCCCTAGGGGACGTGATAATTCTACGAGGGAAGCACGATATTAAAAAGCCAATAATAGAAGATTATTTAAAAAAAAATTATAAGAGTTTAATTAAAGGAAGCAAAACAAAATACATTTTGACATAATTAAAATACACGTTGTATTTTTATTGTTATCTGCTCCTATTTAAAAATTTAGAGAATTGACCTATATATATATAATTTACTTAAAATATCTATTACTTAAAAATAACTTGAAATACCCATTACTTAAAAAATCTATTACTTGAATGTAACATATACAAAGTTTAATACTGATCTTGGTAATTTGAGTGGTATATAATTAAGATCGTATTGTAGTTTTAGCATCAAAGTACATTTTATATATTATTCCATTCACAATACATTGTTATTGTATGGGGCGCGATGAAAATTATGATTGGAAATTGGGTCGCAAGTATTCAGAGTTTGAAAAACATTACCATAAGACAAAAACAATATTGTACACTTCAAATGTGGAAAATTGAACAAAATATTTAAACTCACACACTTTTGGCTTTTAATACTATATTAATCTCAAACACATGTAAAGAATTTTCTTCGTTTTTATGCATTTTTTACTGAGTTATGGGGTAGTTTCGGTTCCCTTTCATTCATGACCATACAAACAAAACTGCCAAACCATTTGATAATTTGATTTTTTTTCATTTTGGCAAAGCCTCTCTTATTTTTATTTCAAACATTAATTTATCAAATGCAGAATAGCCGCAAAGGGGAATTTTGACTGAATTCCTGACTGAAATCAGTATTATTTGTTCATAATTAAAAATCAATTTCACCCATAAAATGATCACTACTCCTTTTATACCGTATTGTGGTACATGAAACAATAAGCTTATAGAAAGTTAAGAAAAAAGCATGTAAATCACTTTTTGGTTTGAGAATTCTAGTTAATTAAGAATACATGTAAGCTAAATGTGACAAACCACATTATTTTTAAAAATGTATATAAACAAGATGTTTAAATCTTTTTACAGGCTTAAATTTTAGAAAGTATAAAAAATTTGTGTTTGATTATACTTTTTTTCTAGGAAGAGGATTATTAATTTCTTACATGCTTATTAGTGGGATGTAATTCTTAAAATTTTCTGAATTAGGCAATTTTGTTTGTATTGCTCTGCAAAAATTGCTAAGCAGAAATGAAAATATTGATTGACTTTTATATCAAGAAAACGTTGCCAAAATAATTATTGTCTTGATTAAACTTCTTTAAAACTTTATGTTGAGGTAAATTCAAAAACTTACATAAAATTCAAAATTCAACGAATATTTTTAAAGTTCAATGAAAATAGTAAAAAATGATTGTTTTGTAGATGAACGATAAGTTTTTTTAAGAAAAATAATAATTTTTTTTAACTACAACGGGAAAATTTGGATGTTTAATAAATGAAACATTGGTGAATAAAGATATCATTTTTAATATGTGATAAAGTTACTTTGATTACAATGCATAGAAGAATGAAATTTTTTTTTGTATGCTAAGATTTATACAAAGGGTTGACAAAAATATTTATGATTTATGATATTTTTCCCCAACATTTCTGCCTTTTCTTCCCTCTTATGCATTCCTGGTGGATCTGAAGTAGATTTCTTACAGCTGCGGAAGTAAAGTATGCATGTTTCTTGATAGTTGTATATTGGAGTATCACATGATAAGGCATTTCTTTTCCTCACCTCAGCCTCTTTCTTCAGATGGTGAAGATACATAATACTGATCAGATGTCTCCTTTTCATATTCATTTCACTCTGTAGGAAAAGTAATGGTACTTTTACTTATTAGAGGTTCAAGACTGCAATGTGATTTGTCAACTGCTTTCAGAGGAAAGTAGGCTTAAAATAAGAGGAAGATGTAGATAAAGATATTTTTATGAGTCCTCCGTTGTTTTAATTAAAGTTGAGATTTATATTATAGATGAAGAAATACCTCAAGAAATCCCATTAGAAATAACAAACAAGTGCACATTTGCTGTTGGGAAGACAGTGCTATAGTATCAGCAGCAATTATTCAACACACAAGCTTGTACTAGAACCTTAAGAGTTTGCTGAGCACAAAAAAAAGATGACATTTTTCAGCGAAATACACTCATGGACAAAAAAATTAGCGCACCCAGAAATAATTGCGGGATCGTAACGAAATTTGGCATGACGATGATTTGGCGAAATTTTTCAAAATGACTTCCACCCCCTCCCCCTCCTCCGCTCAGTCTGGCGTTGCTCGGGCTTTTACCGAGTGTATAACTTGAAATTCCCTGTTTCGAAATTTTTTTGCTTCTTTTCTTTGTCTGACAGGTTTTTTTTAGTGTAAAATTATTGTTCTATCTTCCCCTTCTTCTCACAGATAAGATATAGCTTCAAATTTCGATGTATGACTTATAAAAAAATAAATATTGCTTTAGAATTAAAAAATTATTAATGTGAAGCAATAAAAAGAAATCTATTCTGATGTGCTAAGAGTAAAACAAAAAACGTTCATCATTTTTTAATAATAGTTAGTTTCTAAGAATCTAAAATAGTAAAATAGATTTCAGATTTTCTTGAATCAATCAATCACAATCGTTACATATAGTTAGCTTAAAAATGTCTCTAAAATGTATTTTGATCCAAAATAATAGTCGATGTACTTTTTAATTAATAAATAATTCATTTAGTAATGAAATAATAGAAATAATCCTTTTAAAAAAAACCTATAAATATTTATTAAAATCAAATTTCTATAAGTAATAAATAAAAGAAAAATTTACAGATAGCTATTGAAACTATTGCTTTTTTCTGAACGTTTAAATGTTTGATTAACGCTCCAAGCGGTCTGCACGTAAAATTCCGCCATTCCAGAGATTTTTTTTCTGCCTTCAAGCAAGATTCCCAAAAGCGGCCGAGCCGCATTCTAAAAAATACGGCTCAACCGCTTTTGAGAACCCCACCTGAAAGTAAAAAAATATGTGCGGTGCATTTTTGAAGCATCTCCAGAATGGCAAGACTTTAAGTGCAGATCGCTAAGAAGGTTATATATATATATATATATATAAGTTAGAAAAAAAACAGTATGGGGGAAAGCCTAGATATATATGTACATGTACTGAAAAAAACATTAAAAAAAACCGATCTGATAAAAACATTTTGATATTTTATTTTAAACTTAACCTTTTTCATTCCACTGTGTTTAGTAAATAATGAAAACACACATCTGATTAAAAAAAAATATATGTTATATAAAATTAA
This sequence comes from Trichonephila inaurata madagascariensis, assembly GCA_019973955.1. Taxonomy (NCBI): domain Eukaryota; kingdom Metazoa; phylum Arthropoda; class Arachnida; order Araneae; family Nephilidae; genus Trichonephila; species Trichonephila inaurata. Next base: position 85,225 of record BMAV01006718.1, read on the forward strand.
CATATTCATTATTTAAACAATAATTTTATGTATTATAATAATAATTTACATAAAATGAAGGTGTACAATGGTACAGCGAAAAATAAGTGATTATTTTCCACAATAAAGGTAAAATTGAGAAATTTTGCTTTCGTAAACTGAAATATACATCTCAAATACATTTTGCTCTCATATACTGCTTTCACGAATCTCATTCGGTTTTCGAATATCCGCAAGGTGTCCGGTGCTAATTGATTTGGATAAACGTTCTACTGTATATTGTTACTGGTGTCTTAAAAATTTTGAAACCATTACTACATTCATTTAGCTTTTTAAAGTTCAGTACATATTGTTACGAATTTTGTGTAAATAGCGTAAATAATTTGTATTTGAATCTTTAATGCTTTTATATTACTCTATGTTATATTTATTTAATATTAAAATTTTGCTACTGACAAGCAATACCGCCCCTTACGTTATAATGTCAATTCAATGAGAACTTGGCAAAATCTTGGCGGTAGAGCCAAGTTGGCATCATTTTTGGCCACCAAGATGGTGACTATGGCGACCATGTTGGCGAGTTCGGAACCTTTTGGAATCTTCTAGAAAGTAATAGATCTCTCCACTAGTGTCACGTTCAATGACACGAGCTGTTATATTTCTGGAAGTTTCCGTCGCGCCTATAAAAAGATACTCGCCGGTACGGCGAGGAGTCTGGATTAACACAATGGGTAGTGAGGATTGTTTTGACTAGCGATTACCTCGGCTGTGCTTGTGAATAATCTTTACTTACGCGTATTTTTAAACATCGGTGATTGAGTTTGATTGCTGTTGAAGGTGTGAAGACTTTCGGATATTTACTCTGTGAATATTGCTGCTGAATCCTGTATTTAAAGGATTGGATTTTTGATAATAAATTCACATCGCTCTAAAAGAACTGTTTATTTTCTTTGTGATTGTTTTGCATAAAATCCTGGAACCCTCGAATCTACTTAACAGTTTGGTGTCATAAGTGGGATTTTATGACAATAACAAGAGCGATGTATGAGCAACTGAGGGCTCTGTTGGAAGGCATAAATGCCTTGAAAAGCGGCCAAGAAGATATGCAAAAGAGCCAAGAAGAAACTAAGAATGAGTTAAAAGAGAGAATGGAGAAAGGCCAAGAATAGCCTAAGCAAGAAGTGCAGAAAGGTTTGGAAAACGTACAGAAATCTCAGGAAGATCTGAAGAATTCTTTAGAACAGAAAATTGACAATATTGAAGAGAAAATCAATAGTGTGGAACGGAAAATAGCATTGAAAGTTGAAGAAGAGATCGCCGTAATTGAAGAGATGATATATTAGAAAGTAGGGGAAGAAATTAGAAAAGATTAAAGAGGAAGTTGAAGGAAGAATTGAAGAAGTAGCTGGAAATTTTAGCCAGCGAGTTTAAGATCTTTAAAAGAAGCTCCTAACTTGCGGATAGACGACGAACGAAAACAAGTTTGTGTATACTTCTGCAGTACCTGTTCCTGCCTCACCAGTATCAGTGAAACTGTCTACCTATGATGGAAAAACCAACTAGGAGGTCTACAAGACTCAATTTTGTATAAATTCTGAAGCCAATGGATGGACTGAACGGATCAAAGCTTCTCAGCTAGCAGCATTCCATAGGTGAGAACCTGCTGAAGTACTGCAGACATAGAGCGACTGAATTTGAACTCCCTATATAATGCTCTAGATCTTCGGTTCGGCCAAAAATACTCCAAGGACTACGCACGTCTGCAGATAAAAACAAGACTCCAAAAAACCGGAGAAAGCTTGCAGGAGTATGCCTAAAAAGTAGAAAGGCTCACCAAATTGGCTTTCTCTGACCACCCAGCAACTGTGCGCGAAGTAATCTCTTTGCAATATTTCGTGGATGGATTGAAAGATGGGGAAATCCAGAAGGCTGTAAGAATGGCAGATGTGCAAGATCTTAAATCTGCCCTATTAGATGCCCTGAAATATTAGGCCGCCAGTCAACCAGTCGCAGAGATCGTCATTTTATCCGAGGAGCTAGAGTGACTGCAGATGAGCCATGCGAATCTTGATTGATAAAGGAGATGGAGAAATTGAAAGAGGAAATGCAAACCATAAAGGCTAGAATCTCGAACCAAGAGAAACGCAACTTCAAGTGCTGGGGATGCGGTGGAACGGGACACCTGAGAAGAATCTGTCCCCGAGCAAGGAAGGGAGAAAATACCGTCTCTTCTTCCAAACAGAAAAACTAATATATGGCAATTTTGCGGGACGGAGGTTGCCAGATAATGAAAGACCCCATCACAAAATTCTCCAGATTACGGCAGTAAATGGTGGAGACAAGGGACTTTACGTAATAGGACAAATTAATAACATCTCGTGCCGTATGATTGCTGATACTGGAGCCAATGTGTCTATACTCAGAAAAGATTTGGCGCAAAACTCAAAAGTTAGTTATATCTGGACGCCACCCTGCGTTTCCTTGCAAACAGTGACGAGTGACAAGATTAAAGTTCATGGGAAAGCTAACGTCAATCTAAGGTTTGGAAATATAGACTATCACCATACGGCATATATAGCAGATATCACCGTTTTCTGTATTCTTGGACTGGATTCTCTGAAGAACAATAACTTTAAATTGGACTTAGAAAATAGCAATATGCATTGAAAATTTGAAGACATCGTTCTTTTTGGCTTAAAACTCAACTAAAATCCAACCAGAAAATTAAATCAAAACCCAAACTCTCATTATCACCAAGAACTGAATGTATAATACCCGGTTTAGTAGCAGAAAATAGAAAATTCCGATTCAGCCTAATTGATTATCCGGACCCTAACAACTCGAAAGGAGGAGTACTGATAGCTTCATCAGTAGTAGACCTCTCGAAGTCAGTCATCCCAGAGAGGGTGGCTGACATTAGTGATAAGACGAGGACTATTAAGGAAGGAGAGGTAATAGCAGATTGTGCTCCAGTCATTTGTGTAGACCAAAACTACAATAGCCAAGACATTCTTCAGACGATCTAGTCAAGAATTTACTACAAAACTCTGACTTAGACAAGAAACAGAGATGTGCTGCAGGAGAGCTGATTACAGAATTCCAAAGCGTATTTTCAAGAACTCCCAGGACTTTGGAAGAACTAGACTAACGCAACACCGAATTGATACGGGAGAGCATCCTCCTATTAAGCAGCACCCCCGACGACTACCATTTTCTAAACAGGGAGAAGTCCAAAAACTCATTAAGGACATGAAATATAATGATGTTATTGAGCCATCGTCAAGTCCTTGGGCATCTCCCATCGTCCTGGTTAAGAAGAAAGATGGATCTACCAGATTCTGTGGGGACTATCGTCGGTTGAATGACGTTACCAAGAAGGACAGCTATCCTCTGCTAAGAATAGATAACACGATGGACACACTTTGCCGGCAATACCTGGTTTTCTACCCTAGATCTCAAGAGCCGGTATTGGCAGGTAGAACTCCACCTTGACAATAAAGAGAAAACTGCCTTCACCACGGGACAAGGACTCTGGCAAGTTAAGGTTATGCCTTTCGGCTTGTGCAATGTACCTGCAACATTCAAGCGCCTTATGGAAACAGTCCTCGGAGGACTTTCGTACGAGGCCTGCCTGGTTTATCTTGATGACATTATCATCGTGGGGCGTTCCTTCGAGAACATCTTAAAAATATCAGGCGTGTGCTACAAAAGCTAAATGAAGCTAACCTGAAATTAAGTCCATCCAAGTGCCACCTGTTCCGACGTGAAGTCACCTATCTCGGGCACATCATTGCAGCAGAAGGTGTACGAACAGATCCGGATAAGATCTCGGCTGTGAAAGATTGGAACTGCCCGACGGGTGTTCACCAGCTCCGGAGTTTCTTGGGCTTATGCACGTATTACTGGAAATTCGTGAAAAATTTCTCAACGATCGCCAGACCACTCCATAAGCTGACCGAGGCAAAACAGAAATTCATCTGAACGGTTGATTGTAACAACGTCTTTAGCAAGCTTAAGGCAGCACTAACATCTGCTCCAGTCCTGGCATATCCTGAAATTGGGAAACAATTTATTCTGGATACAGATGCAAGTCATGAGAGTATCGGAGCTGTTTTGTCTCAAGAGATAGATGGTCAGGAGCGTGTCATCGCCTATTATAGCAAGTGTCTGTTCAAAGCCGAAAGAAATTATTGTGGGACCAAGAAGGAACTACTCGCTATCGTAAAAGCCGTGGAGGACATCCATCCTTATCTCTACGGTCGAAGGTTCCTGCTGAGAACAGATCATGCCCCATTCACCTGGCTACTGAATTTTAAAAATCCAGAAGGCCAAATAGCTAGGTGGACACAAAGACTGCAGGAGTATGACGTGGAAATTCGACACAGAAAAGAATCAGCACATGGAAAAGCAGACGCCCTTTCGAGAAAACCCTGTCGTGAGAGCTGCAAATACTGCTCTGGAATCGAAAAGAAACTTGGTGTAATAGATCCAATAGTCCGCCAAGTTACAAGGCCATTAACATCGGCGTTGGACCCGTAGAGTGATGAGAGCCTCCGAAAAGTCAGCGGCTGATCGCAAAATAAAACCAATCTTAAATTCCGAAGTCGTCTGACGAAAAGCCCAGCTGGCAAGACATCGCCCCTCTCCATCCTACAACGAAGCGTTACTTGGCTCTTTCAGACACTCTCCATCTGAGAAATGGTGTTTTATATCGAAAGTGGGAGTCTGACGACGGAAAAACATTCAGATGGCAATTAATACTCCCAAAGGCAAAAGTTTCAACAGTCTCTAAGGAACTCCATGGCAGGTCAACTGGAGGTCATTTGGGTGTTATGAAGACCTTACAAAAATTTAGTGAGTGCTTCTAATGGACCAATTTGCGTTGTGACGTGGAAAAGTGTTATCGTACATGTGATTCCTGAGCTGCGCACCAAAGGGCTAAGAAGCAGACTAGAGGAAGACTTTCACAGATGTACTTAATGTGGGCACGCCTTTCGAACGAATAGCTTTTGACTTCCTAGATTCACTTCCGAAATCATCAGACGGCAACAACAACATCCTGGTTGTCATGGACTACTTCACTAAGGGGCCTGGCACTATACAGAAGCCTTGACAGTTTGCAGAGGTTCTAGTTCAACACTGGATCTCACAAAATCCGGGGTCCCTCTACAACTGCACTCCGATCAAGGCAGAAACTTCGATTCTGCAGTTTAGAAGAGACTGTGTGAAATACACGCTATCGACAAAACCAGGACAACGGCTTTGCATCCTGAGTCTGACGGCATGGTAGAGAGGTTCCAATCCGGACCGTATGAACGGCCTCTCTCTCCTGGTATCAGTAATCAGGACTGGGACAGAAATTGCCCTTTTCCTGCTTGCCTGGGAGGGCCGTTTACGAGACCACCGGCTATTCCCCATCTCAGATGCTCTTTGGACGTGATCTTCGTCTGCCTGCAGATCTTCCGTTCAGCCGGCCACCAGATTCGCCCTTGGCGCCTGAGGAGTATGTCTAGAAAATCCAGGCACGGATGGATAAAATGCATCATCTGGCTAGGGAAAGAATCGGCATGGTTTTTGGGAAGATGAAGAGACCCGATACGAGACGCAAGAGCAACGGGACACGACTTCCACGAAGGCGACAAAGTGTGGTTATGGAATCCGAAACGTCGTAAAGGACTCTCTCCAAAGCTGCAGACAAACTGGTAAGATCCTTACACAGTCCTAAAAAGACTGAATGACGTTGTGGTGCGGATACAGAAATCCCCACACTCAAAACCGAAGGTAATACATTACAATAGGCTAGCCCCTTATCTTGGCCAAGATGAATAAGATCCTTAAGTTCGGACCATGGTCATTAATTATTTTGTAAATAATGTGGTATTTATTTCTCTTTCTAATTCACTTAGTGTTATTTTTAATATGTGAATTTATGTTACATCTCTTCATGTGCTTTGAATTTATTTGTATTGTATATGCTTTGGAATACATTTGTTACTTTATATATGATTATTATGTGAATTGTGTGCCTGTAAATAGATTTCTCTTACTCAAGGATTGTACTGTCCGGGACGTGCAGTGTTTGAGGAGGGTTCCGTGTTACGAATTTTGTGTAAATAGTGTAAATAATTTGTATTTCAATGTTTAATGCTTTTATATTACTTTATGTTATATTTATTTTACGTTAAAATTGTGCTACTCAAAAGTAAGCCGCCCCTTACGTTATAATGGCGATTCAATGAGAACTTGCCGAAATCTTTGCGAGCGATAGAGCCAAGTCGGCCTTATTTTTGGCGACCATTTGGATTGGGAAACCCTCGGGAAATCTTCAAAAGTAATAATCTCTCCACTAGTGTCACGTTCGTGACCGAGCATTTTGTTTCTGAAAGTTTTGTCGCTAATATATAAAAAAAATGTTCGCCGGAAAGTACCAGCTCGCATTCTAAGGGAAAAAGTTGAACCCATTTTCACCTCTGGCGCCACTTTGGGGGAAGTTAAAATCGTACTGAAAACATCTTTTTCAATTTTAAACCCCCCCCAAACCTTTTTAACCCTTTGGGATTTTTTAAATCGCACGGGGTTTTTTATTCTTAACAAAAAAAGTTTGCAGGTTATCCCTAAACAAAATTTTTCCCCTTTAAATGAGTTTGAAGGGTTTTAAAAAATATTTGGTAAATGGATATATAACAAATAACTCTTTTTTAATCAAAATATTATAATTAAAAAACATAATATTAAGATGACCACGTCGTCCTTTAGGGGAAAAGTCCCCCCCTTTTAATATTTTAAAACTGGTCTGTTAATCTCTATTCAGAGATGCACCAAACATGTTTCTCCAACATGTCGATGAATGGTCTGAAACAAATATCACAGGAAATAACAGTTTTCAATGGTGTTTTTTGACTTCATTGCATGTAAATTGGGCATATATAGAAAATTGTGTTAAGTTTGAAGGAAAGGAAGGTTCGTTCTGGGTACCTTCCGTTTCGAACCAAGTACTAAAATCCCCCAAAACGTCTCAACCCTGATGTTGGTACTGTTCATATAGATATCCACCGCCACAAGTTTTTATTGAAAGAAATGCCTGATATTAAAATCGATGACACTTGTCTGTTTAAAGAAATTAGAAAACTGAAACCATATGATAATTTAGTTATACTTGATGAATTTATGTTGTGCTGACCTGGCAATAATGCAGAAATTGAAAGAGCTTTTTCAGTTGGTAATGATTTTTGGACAAGTGAGAAATCAAGATTGAATGTTGATACTTAAGCTGTAGCACTGACTTTAAAGCTCAATATAAAGAATATTTTTTACTCCGAAATTTCTAATGTATTAGAAAATGATGTATTGACAAAAAGAAAAAAATTCAATGGGAAAATACTTGTTTAAGTAAATAACAAAAAAAGGAATTAAAAATTAAATTAGTGTATTTTTATTTGAATTTATAATGTTTCATATATTTATGTTGTAACTTTTTTTAAAATTTTTTTCGCCCCGTCCTTCCCCATTATAAAAAAACTGGTGACCAAAATTATCAAACATTTTTTAGTAAATGATCTGAAAATGAAATATTTGATTTTTTTTGCCGCTTTTTCCCCTTTATAAATTAAATTGATTATTCACAAATGTACATATATAATTACCTTTTTTTATATTTTTGTCAAATTTAGAAAAATATTAAAGTAAAATTACTTAAAAACTACATTTTTATTCGATTTTTTCCAACAAAAAAAAACTGATATAATTATATAAACATCACACTTTTTATGTCATATCATATTTGTTTTAAAAAAAGTTTATTATAAATCTTCAAACTTCATTGTGTGTTGATTTATATATATATATTTTTGAATGAGAGAGGGGTTTATATATATGAATCTAAATTTAGAAAAAAGTAATAATTATGTACCTTAGAAATTGTCAGATTTTTAAAAAAGATTCACTGAGAATCTTCCCTTTTTATAGAAATAAACTATTTATTTTACATAATTATCATGAAAAAAGTTACAAATGATTGGGTCATTAATATCTTTACAGTTTTGTTTTTTACCTTTTCTATTTCTATCCATTTTAAAAATAACATATGAAAATTTAAAATATAACATTTTTATAAATGTCATAATATCAATTTCTATTTTTCAAAAATTTTTGGGAATTTCAGGGGAAAAAAGGAGGTTCTTTAACTGCCTTTTGAAATTTCTATGACACACCCCACTCAGATATTTTTTCTCAATCTTTTGAATTCTGGCCAAAACATTATCTCTTTTGCCCTTTTTTTTACTTTTCTATATCCAAATGGATTTATAAAAGTATCATTTTTAAAATAGAAGTTCAAAATTTTAATCTTTTTTTAAATACTAATTAAAATTCAATAAACAGTCTTTTTTTAAATTTAAATATTGCATCAAAATTGGGAATTTTTTTGAATATGATCGGGCCCAACCTTTATACAATAATCATATACAATATTCAGTTCAGGGTCGTTAATGAATTTTTAAAATGACAATTCTCCCCCAATCATGGGAAGTCTTTAACTGTATGAACAAAATATAAAAAAATATCTGGACATCATTTACCTAATTTTTTTAAGATATGCCCGGGAAAGGTTTTTTGCTAAAATTTCAGTTCCTTTTACAAAAAACCATTTCAAATTGATAATTTAATAATTTTAAAATTTTTTTAAACCTGGTGGGGTGTATTACATGGGGTTTTATTTACAATACTGGGGGCTTATTACCAGTTTGTACGGTAAACCTTTTTCCATATACATATATATGATACTAAAAATTTCGGCTTGTGGCCGTGATAGCGTTTTTTTACCATTAAAGTATAATTATATTTTTTTGTGTAAAAAAATTTTTTCAATATATATCAAAATTTTTAAACTTATCACAGTTTTGGAAGTTTTATACAACTTTCAAACACACAAACTATTTTAAAAAAAAATCAGAAAATTGAAATTACATTAATTAAAAACTGAAATTTTAATTACATTTGAATAATTAAAAGGGCAATTAATCATAGGTGTTTCATGTTCTAACAAATTTTTAGATTTTTTTGTAAAATACACTCACATGCAATGGTGTTTCATGTTAACTTTGATTCCTCAAATTACTTTTTTTGTAGTTAAAAAAAACAAAAAATTTAATGCTGTTTTGGACACCCTAAAGATGAAAGCTGATCAAATGACATTTCATGTACAAAACTTTTTTGTTGAAATAACTGATTAATAGGTCAGTGTTATTATATATTATTGTTTAGGGGTTTAAATTTTTTTTGGAGCCAAGACATAATACAAAAAATTACTTAAAAATAAAATTTATTTTCTATTAGACAAAGCAATTTTTGGAGTTTCTTCCTCACTTGGTTTTGCAATTCTATGTTCAGCCTTTCTTTTCCTCTTTCTAGTAGAAAATATTCACCTTTGGAGCTCTGCAGCTTTATTAGTTGGAATACATTGATTTTCTGCACAAGAAACTTATTTTCCTTAAAGCAACATTGGCTGATAATGTTGGTATGAAGTATTTTTAAATTTTTTCACTTTTTTTAATTTCCTCTTCGTAGAAACACTGTCAAAAGATTTCAAAATTTTTTAATTGTTCTTTCTTTTTATAAAGTAAGAGCTTTTAAAAGTTTTTAATTTTTTTTGCATAGCCTGTTATTATGTCAGTTTCTTGGTTCTGGTTTCATCTTCATAAATGAAAAATCATTTTGAGAGAACTAGAATTGTTTGTATTTAAACTTTCCGCCTGAGCTCTTCAAATTTATGGCGACAAAAACCCAAAAGTATTCCATATTCCTTTAAATTGCATCTAGACAGGTCATGAATAATTTGGATCATATATTGTTTCAATTTTACAAAAAGAGCTTCAGCTGCAGTTTTATTATTTTTTTTGAATAAGGTAAGTTTCATGTGTGGATGATGATGGGACAATATATCCCCTTTTTTTTCAATTATTGTGGCAGTTGACAAGGAAGGCGTTTTTTGACGCTGGCGAAGATCTTTTAATTTTGAAATCAACTTTCCTTTATTCATGACAATTTGTCTATCAACTAATTTGTCCCCATGAACCTCATTAAAGCATAAATTGTCTTGCCCAACCATTTTGCATTTCTTCCTTTCAAATAAATGGTTTTTTGCATTTTGTGCATATTTGTATTTAAAAACCCGATTGTAAACGATGGCAGTATGCCCATGAACTTTTACAATTTGCATGGGTTTTTTGGAAAAAAAGACTCTGCCATTCGGACAAAAAAAAAGTTGGACAAATTTCAAATTTTTTTTAATTTTTTAGAAAAATTTTCAAGCACAAAATGATCAGTTCGGGTTTTTAAAAAAAGGAACATGGGGAAACCTTTCTCATATCATCATGAATTAGAAATTTATGAGTTCAAAAAACATAACCATTTGTTCCATGGGTTCCATCTATGCAAATGAGATACATACTTTTTTTTGCATCTCACGTCATCATTCATGATATTAAAAAAAATCATCGCTTTTGAACTCGGATACATTGCTGACGGGCCCCAGGCTTATAAAAAAAAAAATGAATCAATTATCTAGTAACCCATGCATCTACACTTGTACCATCATCTTTATGTTTTTTGACATTTGAACCTAGAAGCAGTTCTCAAATTCAATCTTTTTGTCAGCAAAAGTATCCGTTCTAATTTTTAATCAGTGAAAAATTTAAAAATTTCAAGTATTTATAAATGGTATTTTTTATCAATTTTTATACTATTGGGTCGTTTTAAAAAATTTTAAAACAGATGACCAAAACATTTCTGTGCCCTGGGTGAGTTTTTCAAAATTTGATACTACATGCACCTGTCTAATACGAACACTTTGATTTCACGGGGCAATACCCCTCAATCTTATTACTTTTCCTTTTTTCTTAAGATGCCTCAGTCCTTTTTCCCTTTGGGTATGTAAACCCCAGAACGGTGACAGAAAAAAGATGTTTTTTTTTCCCTTTTTAATGATGTTGCTCCCGTTTTTCGATAAATTTACTTTTTTTTTTCCTTTTCTATTCCGTTCTTCCATTCATTAAATCTTCAAAGTCAATAAAATTCAATTCAACATTTTCTATTTTCACGTCGTGTTCCTCTTGAAAGTGTAAAAAAAAATTTCCCCCTTGGGTGATTCGTAGTACACAAAGGCATTTTTTTTTTAATTCATTTATATTTTCCCATTATGTTTTTTTCCCTGTGGAAAAGTAAATTTAAATATCATTATATTTATAATACAAAAAATCACACTTTTAAATTTTATTTTTTTGAGTCTCAATATTCGGCGCAAATTGTTTGCTTGTCAGGGTGCTTTCTATTAGCATCTGTTTTGCTTTTTCCTATATTCCCTTTTTCAGGCAAAACTCAAATTTTTGAAGTTTCTTCGACAGAAGAATAAGACATTATTAATGGAGATTCAAGATCCATGGATATAATTTAATGATTATTCTTACGTAAAAAGAATAGAAAGATAAAAAGTTCCAAATGAGCGGGCAAAAATATGCCCTAACTATTCACAATAGATGGCGCCAGGAGCGTGTGAGCTGCATTTAACTTTTGATGCTTTAGTTAGGGTGCGAACTCTAGACGCTTGTCGACGACAACGCCTCCTGGTTTCCTAAGTTTAATCTCTTAACATATAAGAATATTCCTGTTCCTACTATAACAGATCTATTTTAATGGATTTAAACGATGGAATCTAACCCACAGTGAATCACCCCGCATTCCCAATAGAAGCAGATTCATTGAGTATTTTAACTAACAATTTCAGTACATATATTGTACTTATTGGTTATATAAATAAAAAAAATTAACAGAAACAGTGGTTTGTGCTTGTCGCATTTGATTAACAGATTCATTTTTCTAAGCAAACAATTAAAAAAACGAAAACCTGTTCTATATTACAACAATGTGTTGAAATTATTTTTACCTTTCATCCAATTATTTATTTTTACAAATCCTGTATCATGCGAGAAAATCAACCATTTTAAATGTTCCTCCAAGAATAAAAATATATATATTCAGTTTCTCTAGAAAATGTAACTATTAAATTCTAGAAAGAGCTGGAGATTTTCCAAATTCTCACTGTCATTAATTTGATTTTATAAATCTTTTAAAGAATTGTGTTACTTTTTTAAAAAATTAGTGAATAATAGTTTTTACAAACAGCGATTTAATGAACTTTTCACGAATTCTTCCATTTTTACACCTACACTGATGATTCCAAATTAGCGACTCTCATTAGTGCCTACCTCATGGATCTGTCACTTGAAGTCTTAGTTTCATCCATGTTCTTTTTTTATCGTTGAGATATGTAAGAGAGATTTAAAAACAAGCCTTTTGATAAAAGGGAGGAGCGCCACCTGTAAACAGTTTAAAGGAAAGGAAGTAGAGTAAAATATGAGGAAGTAACTATATTCTAGAATTATATTTATCGGTATTTTAAGTATAGTATCATGGGAGAAAAAACTCTGCATTTTAAATAATAAAAATGAAAGGAAAACATTAATAGTTTTGTATTCCAATTCATGTTACTGATGAGTTTGATAAAAATAACAACGTTTTATTTATGCATTTTCTTAATCTTCCAGGCACATGATCATAAAGCTGAACTTTACTAGATGATATTTTAACTCCACTATTATCAGAAGTTACATACATACATATTACATACGTTTTTGCGTGATTCCGCCACTGCGCAGTAGATGACGCTGTGCTACTGCTGCATTCTGTTCTGCACAAAACTTTTCTTTGACCTACGTAAGATGACGCTGCTATAGCTTTGCTCGTTCTTAAATTTATTATTAAATTTTTCGAACATGATTATTCAGATAAGACTAATTTAAAAACGAGTTGAACTTATTGGAAATTTTGTAACGAATCCCAAAATTTAGTAACATTTCACAATAAGGAATTTGAAAACTTCGTTAATTACATTATAAAGGCGTTTTTCAAAAAGGGAGGGAGAGAACGCTGTTGTGATGGGCAGCGACGTAGCTAGGTAGCTAAAGGTAAAAAAAAATAAGGGCCTATCTTGGTTGGATTTTATCAAGTAAAAATATATGAATATTTTAATAATACAAAGCCGGAATTTGTATTTACTACTTTCTCTCTTTCTTGTCATTGTTTGCACTTAAACGCATCATTGGATTTATTTTTATTTTTTTTTCATGGAAAATTTCTGTTTTGATATTTACGCAATACATTTCGTAAGTGTTCGCGCTAGTACTTACTGACGTTAAAAGAAGGAGAAATGTAATGCTACGCTACAAAACGCCGTCGAGGAATCCCTGGCTATTTATTACGGAGGATTGAACTCACCCATGAAAAATGCTAAAAAATGGTTCACCGAGAAAATGATACAAAAAATATGCATGTGCAAGAAAATATAATACAATATTATTACAGTTATTTAATAAAAATCACCTGTACAAAAGAGCGGAGGAGGAGGGGACAAAATCACATCTCGCAGTTACGAGAAGATTTCGAAATATTGAATCAAGAAACTAGCTTATTATGAATCATATTGTGTGTGTTACTAAAAATAGAATGTAACTAGGAAGAAATTTTGGTTGATTTGAAGAATCGGGCGCTTCTCTCGCCAAGTGTTTTCTCGCCAAATCGATAACGCGCCAAATCTGGTAACCCTCTTCAATTTATTTTCCAGTGAAGAAGTCGGTTTTTTGGCGAAATTTGGCGCATGCGCAGTAGATTTATTTAATTTTTTAACCGTTTTACCTATTTCGCGGCAAGTTAGCGCTTACGTAATTCGTTTACAGTTTAATTTTAAGCAATGATATTTTTTTTCGCTTTCACAGAAAGGTTTTATTACTTTAAAAATTAACAATTCTTAATTTCTGCACATGCGCAGCTTTTTCATAACGGCCGTTAATGAGGAAACGCTAATTTCTTTTGCTCCGGTTGGGTCGGCTTTCTTCTTTCGGCTTCGTTTTCTTCGTTTTGGGAATTATTTTTACAGGTAATATTTTTATTTCTTTCTCCACATAAATTTCAAAAGATTTCCTTGATGTCCAGCGATGCTGTTAGGATTAATTTGAATGAACGCATGAGAAAGTATGATGAGTATTCTGAAAGGTTTTTTGCCCTTTTGCCTGTGTTTGGAGAAAGCGGTGTTAGAAGGGTTTGCATGAAAAGAAGGTTTGAATGGATCCTCTATGTATGCCCGAAGGTGTGGAAAAAGTATGGAATTGAGAGGAAGGACGGGTAAGAAAGTGTATGATTGTTTTTGAATGGTACTGCAGAATTCAGTGGAGTGTGAAAGAGGATACTCAAGATGTGTTTAGGAGTGTCAGGAAAGGGCCTTGGTTTAAATTGAGTAATATGGATATGGGAACCGTTTTGTTAGTGATGTAAAAATAAAAATGTTTTGGAAGGTGCTCTCAGAAATATTCAGTCGCACACTGGTATAATTTCAGTAGTCATCGTTATCATAAATGTTGGAAAAAGCAGCATTTTTTAAAAGTAAATAAAATTATTTCCATTTTTAAATGCCTAATTTTTCCCCGATTTCCCCGTTTTAAAACTTTAAAATATTACGTTTTTGATGTTTTCCCTTCAGCCATCTTGTATTTCGAGCCCCGGCTTGGGTTTTGTGGTAGGGTTGCAACTCGAAAAAACCCTTTTTAAAAACGCCAAATTTGGGAGATTTTTCAAAAGAGGGAAAAAGCGGGATTGACAATTTCACCAAAATTTTTTCTTTTTGTAGGTTTTGAAGATGTCATAAAAAGTAGGGAATATTTTTTGAAACTTTCAAGTAACAATTTATGGAAAATAAAAAAAATTAAAAAAATATAAACTTTTCAGTAAGTTTGTTTCATCACTGAAAAAACAAGGGAAAAATTTGGGGACCTTTAAAGTTCTAAATTAAACTGTTGCCATGATTATACTATTTTGCAACCTTTATATTCTTTATCTTAAACTTGGGAAAAATTATCTCAAGTTCGGCTTTTTTGGTCTGGACCCAAGGGTTAAACCCCGGGTCCGGTGCCCATCGCCCCCCATGGTCGGCAAAAATGTGGATATCCCTTTTGGGAAAAAGGTTAGATCATATCCTTTACCGAGGTCGGCAATTCAATAAAAACAGTATTCCACATCAACGCCATCAGCTCCCAAAACCCCGGTCATAAACTTATTACTTTAGGGGCCCCTAACACTCGTCGAAAACGTCGTATTTCCGCGTCGGGCCCCTTTTCCGCGCCGGCGGTAAGTCTTAAACACCATAATAGTTCTATTTAATCTCAATTCCCCCCCTTAAAGTAATGTGATCAAACCCTATTCTTCCGAAATTTTTATCTAACTTTCCTTTTTTAAAATTTTCCCCCATGTAAATATCCCTATAATTCTTAAAAAACGTTTGTTTTTAAACCAGTTTCTTTCTTGAATATGTTTCTATTTTATTTAAATTAACTAATACACCCTAAACCCCCCTAAACCAAAAACAAAAACCCCCTAAGAACCCACCTTTTTGGGAGATTTCGGGGGGAAACACAGAAAAAATTGGGCTATCGTTTGGGATTGAAAACTTTTTTCCTAACCTTTTTTTTTAAAAAAAAATTGGTTTAAACCCTTTAAATTGGGGACCTGACTGAAATGAAAACAAACGGTTTGCCCCCATAATTTAAAATACCAACATTTTACAGTGATTTTTTTTGTTGAGTTATTTCAAACTGCAAGTATTATTTCTTTTCAAACTTCATCTGCCGTATCCAAGAAAATTACTTTTCAACCTTTATCGGGTACTTTTTTTTATTATGTTCTTCTTTAAAAAGAAAATCTCAAAAAAGAAGAATTTCAGACCATCGTCATTGTGTTTTAAATATAAAAATTTGTTTGAATTTTTAAAGTATATAATTATTTTTTTTAAAGCATAATGTTTATCTTTAAAATACTATTTTTCTATTTATATTTTAATCCCCCGTATTAAATTTTTTTCAAGTATATCTTCTAAAATTTTAAAAGGAAATCGATAAATTTTCAATTTAAATATTT
This sequence comes from Trichonephila inaurata madagascariensis, assembly GCA_019973955.1. NCBI lineage: Eukaryota > Metazoa > Arthropoda > Arachnida > Araneae > Nephilidae > Trichonephila > Trichonephila inaurata. The sequence goes on from BMAV01006718.1 coordinate 101,221, forward strand.
GTGAACGAATCTATTTTATGTTTTTTAACGAAATGCTCGGTTGTGTTGACTTGACAGGGCTTGCTCATCAAGAAAATCTCATTCAAAAGTTTTTCCCCACACTTTGTGTAATAAATTAATCATTTCCTTTATTTTGGAAAAGAAATTTCACTGAATATTTTGCTTTTCTTTTTAAACATCTTTCATTTTCATAATTTTTGATGAAACATCCTAGATGACCAATTTTAAGGGTGTACTTTATCATTCAATATATGAATTTTTTTGAGTTCATTTTGCAAATTATTATGCTTTTATTGAAACGTGTGCTTTTTATTGTTTGATGATGAATAGATCCGAATTTTTATTTTATTGGTGAAAAAAAAATAAATATATGAGTTTTTTAAGTGCCCCAACTTCAAATTTTTCGTTTCGAATGATTAAACTCTTTTCTTTTTAAATAAATTTAACCCATTTTTTTTAAAACAAGATTTACTTTTTTTTTAAATTTTTTTTACTTTAAAAATTTTTTTTGCATTTATTATAAAAAAAGGGAAACTGATATATAAAATGTTTTTATAGAATTTTTTTTTTTGGTTAAAATTAATAATTGGTATTTCAATTTAAGTATTACACGTTTTGCTTCACTGTTGTTTTAAAAAAATTTTTTCAAAATTTTTAAGTGAAAAAGTTTTGAGTATTTCATTGCATATTTAAGTTTTTTGGTGCATTACAATTTTAGAAAAATTTTGTTAACTGAAAGCGAGATTTGCTATACTATAGTATACCATTGTTATTTTTGGGAACCCTGACATTTTAGCTAATTCTTTTAGTTACTAAATAAAATTAAATTTTTAAATTTTAAAATGGCCTATCTCGGCAAAGGTCGGGAAGATTTATTCGTCTTAACAGAACAAATTTAAAATTCGATAAATCTATGACCATCCATTCAAAGACCTTTACTATTAAAGAATATCAAAATCAAACCCAAAAAACCTCCACAAATAGTAGAGGATCAAACCAAGGAGGAAAAATTACGCATAGAAGAAGAAGAAAAAGAATACACATAAAAAATTGAAGTTTGATGAACAAAAGAAAAGCAATTTGAATTGGAAAAGTTGAGGATCAAGCGCAATTTAAATTGGTGCTGATACATTCAAAGGGCGTAATCCAAATTTTCATAAAAAAAAGTGTCAAAAATTTATACATCGTTTCGATTTGAAAGAAGACATCGTCTTTATCTTAAATTTTTCAATCGCGCAGATACTGGATAAAAACAAAAATTTTTGGGGTTTTCCCCATCTGTTGGTTATTCCCGGGTGAAATATCTCTATCATGAAAGAGAGCCTGATGAAAAAACTCACTCTTACGAACATTTTAAAAGCCCCACGAAACTTTTTAAGCTAACTCCAGAAAAATTTCGACACTATTTGTTTCTCATAAAAAAGGCCCCTAAAAAGAACATGGATTGATTTCTCCCAGAATTAAATACTTACTTCAACGGCGGGATGACTTTTAAAAGATAGATCTTTCGAAAATTATCGATCAATATGGGATCAACTTAAACGGAAAAACACCTTTCAATTTAAAGAATATTACTTGATGAATGGTAAAATTTAAAATTTCTTTTTTCAATTACAAAAAAAACTCAAAAAGAATTGAAGTCGTTAAAAGAAAATGAAGAAAAGGGAACCCTTTTTGCGAAAAAAAAGAATTCAAACCCTTAAAAAAACTGTAGATATGAAGCACCGAGAAAAAAATACTATAACAGAACAGAAAAGGGTTTCCAGCGTCAAAAATTTTCAACAAACATTATGAGTCTCCTGTCCCCAATAAAAAATGTTCAAAGATGTCAAGACAATGAAAAGAAATTATTACAACAAAATTACGAAAAACAAAAAAACACAATGTAGCGTTATTCAAAGTACAGAAATTCAAAGAACGCCCGGGGAAACTTGCACATATCGTTTGGGAAGGTTTACGTACAAAAAAATTTTTTTTGGGAAAAGAACAAAATCCGGCGCTTATAGACAGTGGTAGTCCCGTAAATTTCGAGAGAACAAAAACAGAAGAATCATGGAAACAAAATTATCGAAGAAAAAAAATACTTCCCACAAGTATTGGCAACCAGGTGACAACTAGGGTTTCCTTTTGAAATGAATTTGAATTTAAATTAAAAACCTCATTGATTTGGGATTTGTACCTGCCAATAAATTAAAATTCGAAGCCATTTTGGGTCAGCCCTTTTTGGAGCAACATCGATAAGTTCACGAAAGATGGGAAATTCACAAATATAAAAATCAAGCACTTATGCAAATATGGGGAAAAATCTTCAAGAAGAACTGACCTGCGTCGTGTTAAAAATTGCCGAATTAAGAAAGAACTCGGAATTTAAATACAAGATTACAAGCCAGAAAAATAGCATCTACCGACGTCCGAGAATTATTCGAAAGACGAAAACCAGTCTGTCAACCACCTCGTCGACTGGCGTTCCCAAAAAACAAGGGTAAATAAACAAAAGGTGAATGGCTCAAAAAAGGGGATTATACGTCCGGTTCATCGGAATATGCAACCCGATCGTAATGGTAAAAAAAAAGATGGATCGTCGGTTTTTTGACTACAGAAAGTTGAACAGAAGCTAGTAAAAAGATAAATTTCCCTTACCTCTCATCAAAATGTTTGGACATTTTTGCAAAAAAAAAGGTATATTCTTTTGATTTACGTAATGGCTTTCCCGTTGATGTTGACAAAATTGCAGAAAGTAGCGTCCTTTATCGTCCGGGACAATTTGAAAAAAAAGTTCCTTTTGGACTGAGCACAAGTCCAGGAGTTTTTCAACCTATGTTTCAAGTATATTTAGAGATCTTACACGGAAAGGTTTTTCAGTTATTTAGATGATCTCGTAATTCCAGGAAAGACGAAAAGGAAGGTCTAAAAAAACTTAAAATTGTTTTAAAAGGTGCTAAAAATACGGTTTGAAATTAAATTTAAAATGCCAATTTTAAAAAGACAATCGAATTTCTAGGTCACGTTTGGGGAAAAGGAAATATTAAAAACCCTCTACTGCGAAGACACAAACTGTCCAAAAAATTCCCCCCAACAACAACAATAAAACAAGTCAAGTTTTCTTGGCTTAACCGGTTATTTCCCAAATATATCAAAGGGCTATTCAACGATAGCTAAACCATTTGCGATTTAACAAAAAAAAAATCCCCTTTTTTTTTGGGACTCTACAAAAAACAACATTTGGGGAAATTAAAAAAATAAATTTTGTCGGAAGGCCCCTTCATATCTACAAAATGGAAAAAAACAGGCTCATACGACGCTTGTAAAAAAGGATAAACGAATTTATTACAAAACCGAAGATGGGAAAAATTACATCCGGTTTACTACATGTCGAAAAAAAAAAACTACAAGAAAAAAAGTATGATACTACGAACAGATTTTCTCGCAATTATCAACCATTAAAGAAATTTCGTGTTTATCTTTTAGGGCATTTTAAAATTTAACTATTTCAGCATTTCAGAAGACCATCATAAAAAAAATCTAATTACTGTATAGCCAGATGGGGACCCAATTGAAAAAATTTTATTACGAAATAGGCTGGAAGTCGAAGAAACATGTTGATGCTCTAAGTCGATATCAGTAATGATAATCTGTAACGATAATTAACTTCGCAAAAAAACACAAGAAAGACGTACATCAAACAAAGTCCTTCTGAACAAATCAGAAGAATTTTTTTAACGGGACGGTATACCACTCTTTAAAAGGTCGAAATTAATTGTAACTCCCAAAGCAATGGAAAGAACTAATTAAGTTGATTCACGAAAAAGGTCGTCGTTAAAAAATTAAAAAATAATATTAATTGTGTCCCCTGTATCTTAGCTAATAAGAAAACAGGCAAAAAGAAGGGTTTTTGAATCCTTTTTCAAAAATAAACATGCTTCTAAGTATGTATCATGTTGACTTCATTGGCCCTTTACCTTCCACAAATAAAAGTTATCAACACGTTTTGACCGTAGTAGATGCATTTACCAAATTGTGTCTGCTGAAAATGCCTTGGAAAAGTTAAAACTACAACAGAAAACCTTTGGCAACCCTGTAAGAATTATCACTGACAGAGGTTCAGCGTTCACTTCAAAATTATTCAATGACTACTGTACTGTGTGTGAAGAAAATATTCAACATCTACAAATAACAACAGGCATTCCTAGAGGAAATGGACAAGTTGAACAAAAACACCGAACTTTTATTCCAGTCCTTCCCAAACTATCGTTAACGACTCAACGAAAAGGTACAAAACGTCCGATTACAAAGAATACTAAACAGCACTATATGTCGGCACAAAAAGGACACCATTCGAACTTTTAACAGGAATCAAATGCAACAAAGGGGGACATTCGAATCAGAGACCTACGCTAGAAATGGCGGAAGAACTACAAAAACGTAATTTCTGGAAGCGCCAAAAGAAAACCGAAACCATACAATCAGAACCGAAAGACTACAACAAAAGAAAAAAATAGCTCCCAAAGTACAAATAAGGGATCTAGTTAAACCCTCCAAAGGACTCAATTTGGAACTGGTTAAAACTAAAAACAAAGTTCTTAGGTCTTTATAAAAAAACTAAAGTGAATTTAGAATAGATTTATGAAGTGGAAAAGGTTGGGCCCCCGAAGGACCGAACTCCCCCACCACCTCACTGTTTAATGAAATTTTTATACAAATTAAATTTTGAATAATAATTTTTATATTTAATCTTTCTCATATTATATCCTTTTTGAGGTTTAAATTTCTATTATGTGGTAAAACTCGTTTCCAAAATTTTTATTCGTTTAACAAAAATTTTATATTTTTGTATTATTTTTACCTTTTAATATTCGAAATTTTTTTTTGTTTGTGATTTGGATTTTTAGAATTCAGGTCCAATATGAAAATTTTGGGATTTTTTTGTTTTACTTTGTTTGGTTTAAATATCGGGTATGCATCTTTTTTATCTGTATATTTTATTAAAAAAGAACAATATTTTTTTTGGGTTTTGCATAAACATTCATATTTTAAAATTTATGGTTTTCAGCCGAATCCCAATTTAACTCTCCTTTAGTAAATAATTTAGCTCTCAACACTGTAAGAGCTGAGAGACCAGTCAGTCAGAGGAGGGTGATTTTGTAGGATATCCCATTTTAAAGGTTGTATATCCTTTTCCCGGGGCGGCAATTCTATTCAAAAAATATTCCACATCAAAGCCATTTAGCGTTCCCCAAAACGCCGTCATCAACTTTTTTCTTTAGGGCCACAACACTCGTCGAAAACGCTATTTCGCGCGTTAGCGCCATTTTGTCCCCCCAGGCGGTAAGTCTTTAAAAACCCATAATGAGTTCTATTTAATCTCAATTTCCCCAAAGTAATGTGATCTAACTGTCCTATTCTTCCAAATATGCTTATCTAACTTTCTATTCTTTTGAAATATTCCCCATGAAATACTCCCCCAATTCAATAAATTATTTAGTTTTCAACCAGTTTCTTTCTTGACATCTTTTAATCACGGGGGCGGAGTTAGGGAGACTCCAAACGGAAACAGTGGGCATTGTGATGAGTACTTGGTTTGGGGGGTTTAGAAGGTTTGGCCACTAGAGCAGGGGGAAAGAATGGCGAGCAAGCGGTTCAGCGGGTTGGGGCGGGTGTTTCCCTTTCAGTGAGCTTTTGGACTTAGAGATGAAAATTCCTGATCGGTAAAGGAAGAAAAATTGCTATTGAGTTTAAAAAAGACATTATAATTAAATTTAAAAATTGAAATTAAATAAAATAGGTATCTTAATCAAACACGGGTTCCTTTGATTAGTGCTTAGTCTTTAACGTCTTTGGTTTTTTAAAAAGGGAGGGGGAATTTGTTTTAACAGGGGTTTTTTAAAAAATTTTGATACGATTTTAAAAACTTTATATTTTTATATCAGAGGAACTATTACTATTTTTCAATTTCCTGGGGGTACGGGAGGACTTTGTCTTTCCGTTTCTTTTTGTCAGTAGAGGGGTGGGGGGGATTATTTTTTTTAGAAATACCAAAAAAGATGTTGGCAAAAAATTCTTCAACAACATTATTACTGGGGAAACTTTTCCTATTGGGTTTATCAAAAGGGGGCCCTTTTTTTGGGGTTTTGGAAAATGGGGGATTTCGTGTAAAAAGGCAGTATGCCCGTACACGCAAATTAAAAACATGGATTTTCCTGTCTTTCTTTTCTCGCAATTTTTTTAAAAGGGGATCCCTTTTCCCACTTGAACATCTTGGAATCTATGGCATTAGGGGATATGGAAAAATTGTTGCAATTAAAACATTGTATGGTCCCCCAACGGGTACCCCTTTAATCTTTTCTTGATATATCAAGTGGGAAAGGTCAAAACGGTTAAATTAAAAGTATTTTTCATTGTTTTAAATAAAAGGGGGGGAAAGTTTGGTTTTTTTAAATTAATTGACTAAAACTGGTTACAATGTAGCCAAAATCTTCTAAATCGTATTATTTCTTCAGTCTTATAACCAAACCTTTAACTACTACTTTTAAATTTGGTTTTTCCTTTTTTTGGTTTGATGACATAGAAATTTTATATCACGATCCTCGTCCATAAAATGAATTAGGTTTCATTCCTCATGGCATTCTAAATTTAACTTAATATAATTTCCTGAGGATTTAGACTTAATATTTGGGAATTTTTTAATTATTTTATTTAATTGATCTCTATAACTATTTTTGATTTTAAGAAAGACAGGAGTCGGGGGTTTGGGAACAGGAATTTCAGGTGATTTAGTTTGAGCAATTTCAGGGTCTTGCTCTAGATTTTCAAACGAGTTGTTCATTTCGATTGGGTTAAGCACTGGAGTTGGGGTGATCGGTCGGGCTGTTTTAGTAGGAAAGACAAAGCTACCTTTGCTATTTTTCCTCTTAAGGGAAGATTTTTTATCATTAACTTTAACATTACATGAAATCATTTCAACATCATTATCACTATCATTATGGTTATCATTATCTTTAGGTTTTAAAGTTGTATAATCAGGGCAATTGACATCTAAACATGGAGGCATAATTCTAAGCTCACTTACCAGTTTGTCCTTGGCTTCAAGCGTCTCTCGGAGGCTATCTTCAAGATTCTGGTAAACTTCTGTTTGCTCCCTGTTGTGCGTCCTTTCTTGCAACAAAAACCTCTTGTATCCATCAATGAGCACGTTTTGTCGTTCAAGGCGTTCAATGGCTAGCCTGCGTCTTTCACAGTCTGCAATAGTTCACTTAGCAGGCTTGGGCGTTCCAGATCTGATCGGCGTAGAAGATCTGCTTTTAGACGATTTATCGGACATTTTCGGCAATAGATCAGAGTCACTATTCATCAAAACATTCACACAGAGTCTCCCCCTTGGTATCAGAAGCCCTGAAAAGGGCTACAAAGGACTTTATGAGATCTCTCAACATCGGAAAAAAGAAAATGCAGTTTCTTTCTTGAACTATGTTGTCTATTTTATTTCAAAATTAACTAATACACCCTAAAACCCCTAGACACCACACCATAAAAACCCCGCCATCTGAAGAATCCCACCTTTTTAGAAGATTTCGGTTGGATTCCCACATTTATTAGCCAAAGAGCCTAATATGAACATTACAACAGTTTAAAAAAAACATTGGGAACCAAATGTGCTTGTTTAGTAAACTTTTATTGCACTAAATAACTAGTATACTAAATAAAACTAAATTTCATGCTTAATAAATATTTATTAATGCGAACAATGTGCTTGCATCTCCTTGGAAAGTTTGAGAAAGTCAAGTTTGTATGTTGTTTTTAAATTTTAGGCATGATTTCAAGTTCTCATTAATAAAACGACTTCTCAATTTACTCTTGATAATGTTCATGCTTGAAAAAGATTGTTCGCATATATATGTAGAACCGAAAAGGGAAAGAACAGCAAACGTGAGCTTTTTCAGCTGCTCGTAAGAGTCAAGAATACTATTCCAAGCGTTGTAAATGATCATGTCTTCCTTCTCCAGGTCATTAAAAGCAGACCACTTGTGTTGTGAACTAAGATCACATTTTTTTCTTCTCCAATATTTCCAGTTCAACACAAAGACGTTCGAATTTAGAGCGCCATATCTCCTTGTTTATTAAATCCAGCAATTGTATTTCAAAGCTACAATGTCAATTTCGAAAGGAGAAAATTTCAACTCGGTTATCGTAGCATTAAGAGGATTTTTGACAAATACTAAAGTTTTGCTCTGCTGTTTTTAAATTCCTGAAACCTGTTGAGAAATGCTTCCCTCATATTTAAAATTATTGTTTTAAAATGCTGTTTGTTAATAGAGGAATTATTTTCTTGGCGATGCTTCAGCAGGCTCGGAAAGTGAAGTAATGTTTCCCTTTCAAAATCCTGAGCGTAAATGGATAATTTGTTTTCGAATGTTATTACTTCTTCTAATATCGAAAAAATTAAGTTCCCTTTCCCTTGTAGTTTACAATTAAGCTGATTTAGAGGAGACGTAACGTCTACCATGAAATAAAAGTTTGGGATCCGCTGATCGTCTGTTAGTTTTGGATAGTAAACGCCCATCTCAAGAAGAAATGCTTTAATTTCCGGGAAAAGGGGCGCGAAACGCTTTAAAACGTTCCCTCTTGATAACAAACATACCTTGTTATGAAGCAGAAGATCAGCGTACTAACTCTCCATTTCAAATAAAAATTCTTTTAATTGGCGATTATTAATAGCTTTAGCTAAAATGGAGTTGATAATGGTAATCATTAATTCCATAACTTAACAAGTTTCATCCGGAACTGTTTGCGCATAAAGCTCTTCTTGATGAATGATACAATAGTAAACAAATATCTCGTGATTAATTTTTTCTTTCAAAATAACAACAAACCCTTTTCTTACGCCGATCATACTTTTGGCCTTATCTGTTGAAATCGACACATTTTATCGAGGAGAATATGTGATGTTTATCTATATACTCAATTACAGCATTTGTGATATCTTCTCCACGCGTCTGACCTTTGAGTGCCAATAATCCTAAAAGTTCTTCTTTAGGGCCTGAATGAGACATAAATCTTACAAAAAGTGAAACTTGAGCTGTATGATTTATCTCACAAGACTCGTCAACTGCTATTGACGAAGCCGAAACCAATTTTAGATCTTCAATGTGTGTTGGGTGGTTATATTCGAACATATTTTAATTGTTCTATCTTTAATGATTTTGGCAGACAATGGTAACTCTTTAATTCTTTTCAGAATATCTGCTTTGTTCTTAAAATCCTGAACTAGCTCTTCGGATGCATTTATAAAACAATTTTTTATGTATTCGCCGTCTGTGTACGGTTTCCCTCCCTTAGCATTACCTTGACTAAAAATAAAACTTGCCATATTAATATTGCTGAAAGATTGCCTCCAGTTATTAAACACAGAAGTTGACGACTCTTGACTCTTCTGAAGTTCTTCAACTGCTTTCTTCCTTGCATCACCGGTAGGATATTTAGTGCTAAATGACGCGTGCTTTCTTGTAAAGTGTCTCTTTAAATTTGACTTCTTGTTATGCGCGAATTTCTCCTTACAAATAAGACATGTTGAAGGTCCATTCAAGTTTTGAATAAACGCAAAATTCTCGGTCCACTCAACTTTAAATTCGAAGTTTTTATTTCCTTTTTTTTGTTTTTGTTTTTTGGTAGCCATGTTAATTGGGGTGCCTATAAAAATATTCCAAATATATTTTTTTCTAAGGTCACCTGTACAAAACTATTATCATTATTAAATTGATGAAAATAAAAATTAAAATATTATCTTTTTAAAAAATACAATTTCATTAATATATGTAACTGGTTTAAAAAGAAAAAATAATTTTTTCCATCATCAGAATAACAAAACCTTTAATGTGACAAAAATGGAAGAAAACTTCCAACATTTGGACAAATAGAGGTTATCGAAAAATCGATTACAAATTTTGTACCGGAACCACAAACATATATAGCAGGTGTTGTAAAATCGTATAAAAATACCTGTAAGAGATGTACACACACACACACACACAGCTAGATTGAAAAGTACAACTTTTTAATAAGACAGGGCAACGGCAGACACGGTAGATAAGACAAAACTGTTCACACTGCAACTGCTGTTCTGTGGTGCCAATTTGTACCCCCCCCCCTTCTTTAGAAAAAGTATGCGCCCGCATGCTTATGGTACCTTTGTATGACACCGAAGTACACCGAAGACATACGAACATTTTAAGCCAGTAGCCTGTAAATGGTTTGCGTTTGCGTTTACGAAAACCAACAAACAGCATTATAAAATTTTAATTACCTATCTATCTTTTAATTTAAACAAAAAATTATACATGTTCTCGATTTATAACAGAATTTTAATTTATCAATATAAGATGTAATTTTTTTCTTACCAAGATTTATTTAAAAAGAAAATATTATTGCGTCTTCCGTGGATATTTCTGAAAAAGCCGCACTTAAGTAGCCAAAGAGCCACATGCAGCTCTGGAGCCGCACTTTTCCAACCACTGGCCTAGCCCATTGGTAGCTGCGATATTGATGATGGGTAGGAATAAAGTTTTATAAAATTTCGAATTTTTCAAATGTGCTCACTGTTATCTCTTTGAACATCATCAGTTTTTATACAGTGATATTAGCAGTGATTAATGCGCTATTAAAGACAGTTCGGCATCAAACAATTTCTTTCTATAGATCTTAACCCTTTCCAAATAGCAACAGCTTTTCCTTGTAGTAAAATATTAATTATTTACATAAATGAAAATTTTAATCCTTTCCAATAGAGAAAGTAGGAGATTGTACATGCACGTTGCAGTTGTAAAAACTAATTCTAAAAAAAATATTATAATATAATGTTACAGATGACTTAAAAATTTCGAAATCTGTTACTACACATAGTGGGGCTTTTTTCTGCTTTGGTACATCTATCTTTCTAATAAAAAGTCTTAAAATTTTTAACGAGTAAAATGTTAATTTGCACTATTTTTATTACTAAATTTTTAAAGTAAAATTAATTATTTTTCTAATATTTGTACTTTTTCACCACGGAAAGTAAAAAATTAATATTAATTAAGAGTAATATATATATATGTATATATATAGCCTCAGAAACAGCAAGGAATATTTCACAAGGTTCTTGAACTTTTAAACAGAACATAATGATGCACATAAAAATTTCCAACATTCTATCAATATTAATACCTCAGACGCAATGAAATGTATATTTTTCAAACGCGTACCTTTACTAACCCTCACCTAGAACCGCTTTGATTTCACTAGAGACTGGAGTCTTGACAAACTACACAACTCCATATATAAAATCTGCCTTATGATGTATTCTTGGTTTGGGGGGAGGGGCGTAAGGAGGTGTAGGCCTCGTCTTCTAGGTGTAGGGATTCTCGGCTATTTTTACAAAATACTATGTTCGGATATGTCGCTAGCGAAAGTGTGTGAGATGAGTGAGGGATAATAACATTCATGGATTTATAGAGATAGTGATTTTACCACAACATTAAAGACTTTTAGAGAGTTAGAATCGATTGGTGTCAAAGACGAGAATTGTAGTAAGGAGGAAGTCATTAGCTTAGAAATGGGTAAGCAGAGAGTACGTTTTAAAAATGGTAGATATGAGGTAGAACTCCCCCTTGGAGAAGAGATAGTATTGAGTTGAGTGATAATTTTAGTTTAGCGAAACGACGACTAGGAAGTCTTATGAGAAAAATGCAAAGTGATGAGGTGTTGTATTCTGAGTATTGTAAGGTTTTAAAGAATTATTTATAGATGAGGGAATAATTGAGAAGGTAACAAATCCTTTTATTTCAACGAAAAACCCTGTGTTTTATCTTCCTCACCAAGTGATAATAAAAAACGAATCTCTCACAACGAAACAACAGATAGTGGTTGAAGCTAGTGTACACTGGAAGAAAGGTGTTGGAAGAAGAAATGAGATTGGAGAAGTCAGATGAAGGCATGGGGTTACCAAAAGGAACCGAGAAAGTTCGTCCTCTTGAAAGTGAACGAGCTTACATGCTTAGCATGGATCCAGAAGCTGTAGCACAACCTGTCACTGTTGAGGAAGATAATTGTTTACCCAGAGACTCATCTAATGAGAACAGCGAATTTCTGCTGATGAGATGCGTGAAATTGAAGAAACACCAAAATTATCTAAGAGAAAACTCATAAAATCAAGCAGAATGATATTTGAAGAAGTAAAACAGAAAGTGTGTGTTCTGTAATTTTAAAGCCTCCAGTAACGTCATTTGTGTTCTAAGCGTAAATCTTCGCAAGATAGGCAGGGAATACAAAATTCTACTTGGAAACTGCTTGACTGTTATCCTTCGATTTGGTGTTATGAGAAGAAGACAAGCATTGCAAGAAAGAAAGAAGACAAAAAATTCTACAGTTCACCGTATTCTTTATTGAGTATGGCTCAATTTATTTAATTAGAGCAATCGACATAAAATTACTAAAAATATATACGCTGAGTGTCTTTGGGAACTGAATGACAAATTTAATCCTGCGTCCCATATCTGAAATGTTTTTGGGTTCTTGATGTTGATGTCTGTGGGGAGAAGGAGCCTCAGGGATGACGCTAGTCTGGCAGTAGCAGCGGGAAGACACGAGTTTTGGCAGTAGTAGCGGGTTGAAGAGGTGGCTCCTGGTTAGTTGAGGAATGCGGCGCTGTCAGGATGGTGATCGACGAGAACTCGGTACTATCAAGATGGTGCAATGAGGGATGACGTAAGCATCCACAGGTTCGGTGTGGCACAGGGTTGTGGTGAGAAAGAGCAATCTATTGGATGTAGCAGTAGAGTGAGTTTCCTCTCTATTGGCTGTACTGAGAATTTGAATGGGAATAGTAAATTGAAGATTGGGAGCAAACCTGGTGTGGTGCAGCGAAAGGGAAAAAGGATTTAGAGAATAAGGAATAAAATTTAAGAGGGCCATCCACCAAAAGGTGAATGAAGAGGTAGATAAATTACTCATTGTCATAGATCGTCTAGGAGAGTTTCTAGTAAAGCTAATAATTCCTTTTTTTTGCTGAATTTGTTTTTAATGTTAATAGTCGGTTGGGGGGTGGGATATGAGAAGTTCATGTTGTTAATTTGTTGTACTAGTACCGAGAGTGCCTGGATTGTTTGTTGAAGGGTCTGTGTGATTAAATTGATGCATTCGTTTTTACTATTATTTACTGGTTGGAAAAGGAGGGGGTTGGGTTCTGAGAGCCTCAGTTTGTGGATGATTGATAGCAGGGATTTGACTGATACGTGGCGCCATCTATTTGGAAGCAGTGGTGTTAGAAGGTGTTTGTGTGATTTGCGCGTATGATATATTCGGTCTAACCATGCTATTTACAACAGCTGAGTGATTTGATTTATTACTAGTGCCTTTGCGTGGCTTCGGGAAGAGGGGGCACTTGAAATAATTTACCATATGGCCAAAAACTTAACAATTTATGCCAAAGAGTGTTTCGACCGTTTTATCTGGCATTCTCTGGTCTGACGGGCCTCGCCACATTTCAGACTTCTAGGGGTGAGGTGATAGTTGTCCGAGGTATGATTGAATTTTTTGCATTGAAAGCTTTGGGTGACCCCTTTGATTTCAAAGCCTTCTACTCTTACAGTAAGATAACAGAATTTATCTAACTTAAAAGTTTTAGCGTTATTCAGATTACGTGTGAGGGAAATAAGAAAAACTGGTAAGGGTTGGTTTGAAATTCGTCCTATAATTTGTGTGTGTGCGTGACCCTGTCGACGGTGAATCCCAGATCAATTAGGTCACTATGAATATCGGTGGTTTTTGTGTCGCATAAAAGTCCTTTTATTACAACTTTAATGGGTCTTTCTGTTTTAGAGGTGATTGAATAGGTCATGTTTGAGTTGTTCAAGGATATGATTCAGTTGGTGATATTGGTCGAAGGTGTCTGTGTACAATTTAAGGTAATCTCCAGTCATTTTGCTTCTGAGGGTAGGCATCTTAATTGTATGTTAGGGTTTTCATTTGGGCATGGAAATTAAGTCCGATTTTTAGCATAACTGGGGATTGTATTTTAGTTGGAGTGGGGTTTAAATTATATTGTTAGTTTTACTAGGTGTGTGATTTTTGTTTTGTGTATCAGTCGAAGTTCCTGCTACGGGTATAATTTGGGGTTCAAAGTTTTCTAGAATGTTGAATTTATTAGTTAGTTTAACTTTAAAGTTTAATGCTGAGTTTGAATTGGTTCTGGAATTTTTTTAAAAGCCCTCTAGAGGGGGGAGAAATAAATCCATCGTCATTTTACTTGCGTTTAACTGAAGCTATTTTACGGAGTGGTGGAAATTCTTGTGAGGTGTTTTTAGAGGGAGAGAAATTAAGGGTATTATGTATAGTACAGCCGGAGGTATTCACAGGGGGTGGAGAAGAAAGCTCACTTACCGCAAGTTAGTGTAGCTCTCCGTCGTGAACTAGGCTTTGGAAGTTGTCGCGGTCAGGGTAGGATCGCTTTCGTCCGTTATTCCAATTAATCTTAGAGCGTTGCTTATCGACTTGAAATTTTCTGTGATGATGGCAAACTTCTTTATGTCGGTGGCGATGGTCTGTAGTTTTTGGCAGTTGGTTTCCTGGGGCGTTCCAGATTGAGAGGCGTTATTAGAAGAAGGTAGCGATAGGTCCATTCCGTTGTCGTTTTTCAGGTCCAAGTTTAAAGCTATGTCAGGTACACGTAGTAGAAATAGATGAAAGTGTCAGGGCAAACTTCTCTGTCAGTACGGAATAGCACTGGTGCTTCAGTTTATTTTTGTGATTTGCATTTAAATAATTTTTGCTTATGATTTTTTTATATGTTTTTGTTTATGATTATTTCTTATATACTTTTATGATTTGCATTCATTTTTGCTTATGATTATTTCTTATATATTTTTGGGATTTGCAATTCATTTCATTGTTTGATTGAATTCTTAAATGTTTTGAAAGTACCCAGTTTTTTCTCATGCTTTGAAACTCAAACCAATTTTATGTTCTCAGACCTCCATCTCTGTAATGAAACCAGACTACCCATTATGCCCAATATACGACTCACAATTGGCTGGATGGACAAGCTCTTTTCTAATTTATCCAGACTGAGCCTTAGCAACGCGTGGCAGGCTACAGCAAATTTTTAAATAAATCTATGTTTAAATCTGGTTTCCACTTGATTCAATTCTCTTTTAAAGTTAAGGTCTCGATATATTTTCGTCTATAGTAGACGCCCTCCCATTTAAATCTCACGGAAACCCAAATTATTCTTGCGCTGACATGGACCCCTGGGGGTCGATATAGGCAACTTTGGAAATCAGGGATTTAAGATTAACATTTTTAATTGTACATCACGAAGTACTCTTGTTAGTGCCGTATTTTCTTATACTGCCATAAGAAATTATTTTAGGAATGTTACTAACAAAAAGACAACGTTATTTTAACAACTTGTTCGGTATTGATTCTCGAAAAAGTCTATAATTCATCAGTTTTTTTTTAAACTACATGTATTCAGTTCTTGATGAATCCAGAATATTTTTATTCCATTTCATTTCAATCATTTATGTAAGTTTTCATAAAAGTTTGTTTGTAAAAACATGTTTTAATTTATGATGTAATTTTTGTCTAGAATTTTCAATGTTCAGATTTTAAATTTCCATTTTTCTTTTTATTGTTCTCAAATCATAAAACTAAAATGTTCTAAAAATGTTTATTCATACAGTTTATAAATTAGGAAATGAACATTTCTATTCCAATTTAAATTCCTATAAAGTGACAACTGTAATTAAGATGAATATGATTAATATCTAAAAATATTTTTATATCAAACAAGCTTTCTGTTCTTAAAACAATTTAAGTCTATCCGAATTTTTAAATATATCAGGCATGCTGAACTGAAAAGTCACAAAAATATTTAAAAAAGGTTCAACTACTTTTACACAGATTGAGGATGGGATTATTTTTTAAAACCCAACCTTTAAAGGCTATTTAATTCTCAAATATCCAATATAATCCTGTATTTCCCCAAGCAATGTTATGCTCACCTCCGTACAAGTAGGAAAAACAGGGAATCTCTTCGCCTTTTTTTGTGCATGAGTGGCAGAGAAATATTAGAAATATTTATTAAAAAACATGCGAAAATGCTTAAGAATGAATGATACATTGTGCATAAAAATAACTAGTCAGTGCTTATTAGCGCTTCCATTTACAAACTCATAATTAACTAGTTTTTCTGACTCCCTCACCCATGTTCTCCATTTCTCCCTCCGAAACAGTACTTTTCATGTCCAAATTAAAGAAACATTCTCTTCTAACTGCCACACCCTCGCAGGAGACCCTCAAGAGTTTTTTTTGTTAGGACCCGTGCTCTTCAATATTTTAATAAATAACATGCCCTCAAACAAACAAACAAACCAATATTAATTTACACACCGATGACAAAGCTATTTTAGCCTGCTACAAAAATCATGATATTATTACACTCGTTTTAAATAAAAATCTCCATTTGCTTGAAATTTTTTTAAACAAATGGAAAATTAAAATAAATGTCGACAGAAAAGTTGCAAAACTTTTCGTGAGGAGAAGAAAGTCACTCAGCCAAATTTATACTCAACTGTTATACCGCGGTCTTAGAGTTCTAAATATCTAGTACCAGTAGCGCACATTGGAATTTTTCAAGAAGGGAAGTGGGAGGTCCAGGATCTAAAATGTACCATTCTCGTATCATGCTCCAATACGCTGCCAAACATATTCTTTTCATTTTGTCAATTTTCGGGAGCAAAAACCCAGTAAAAAATTACTTATTGAATGAATAATTAACATTAATTAATAAAATTAATTAAATTTTTGTATTTTTATGCGAAAGTAACCCAATCAAAAAAATTGCCAGGGGTTATGGAGGACTGGAAACGGGGACCATCTTTCCTCCTCCTTGCAAACGCCACTGCCTGGGATTTTCCTAGAAAAAAACACATTTTTAAAAAACATGTGATACACGCTTGAGACCATTTCCAGTCAGTTTTTCTAGAAGTTTTCCCCCAAATTTTGGGCGGGAAATTTCCACAATGATTCCTGAAAATAGAGTACTTCTCTATACTTCATTATTGCGTCCTATTCTACCACATGTCTCCCCTTTGTTTGGGGAAAACGCAGCAAATAATAATACTGATATTTTAAATTCAAGCAAAAAATTAGGCCATTAGAATGTTATTTGGGAGTTTAACGATACACACATGAACAACTTTGACATTGAGAGAGCAGTTAATATTCCAACATTTAAAAACCCATATCCAAGATGTATTTTAAAAATTTTTAATAATCTCCCCTAATACAGAAAAATTAGAAAGTTAAACATTAATAACTGTTTTCTTTTCCCAACAATTTTAAAAAAGCCCAAAGGGAAAAAATTCTTCTTGTTTTATAAAATTTAAACCAAATTTTTTTTTCCTACTGCGTAAAAGGCGGTAAAATTTTTCCGTTTAATTTCCCCTTCCCTTGGAACTCTATTTTGCATGGTTGGTGTAGAGCAGAGTAAACCCTCGAGAAACTAAGTGCTGTTCAATTTATTCTTATTTCTCATTTTTATTCTTTTTTCAGATTAATGTTGCACTCACACAAGCATTTTTTGCTTTCAGTTGTTATCTTTATTAAACCCGGCCCGCCTGTTCAAAAAGTAAATTACCTTACCGGGAACAATTACGTGATTGCTTCTGGCCATCGACTGCTTCTGGCCCCCCCCTCCCAACTGTAAGCTCCTCCCACATGCCACATATGCATCACTGTAACAGCCCTTAATTTGGGTGGACTCCCTCTAGATAGCAGGGAAAACAAGAAATCAGAGGGTTAACCCCATCATCGGATACGAGACTATTCATGATCCAAGTTCTCGATTAAGAATTACATCTCCGAGTGATGTGTTGCTGTTGCTAATGCAACCTGTCTGACGATGTCAGATCGAAGCTGACGAAATTCCTCGTGGTAAAAGGCTAGAGAGGGGTACTCAACCTTTTTTTCTGCTGAGCCGCATACATATGTCAGCTATTTCACGCGGGCCGTATCATGAGGATAAAGAGGGTGAGGGAGGGGGTTAAAAATGTGGAAAATAAATCAAAATATTTTAACTCCTGTTTTGCTTTTTATAATTACTATTTTTTATGTTCTTTATTTTTCTCACTAACAATGAATTAGTAAGCCTTTAAAAAGCACTTCCCTTTCCCCAATTTCTGCATCAGTTTTAAACCCGGGTTTCCCCCAAAAAAATTTCCAAAATATAACAAACTTCATAAGATATATTTGTTTCCGCTGTGACATTACCACTAACAAAACATTTTGTTGCAGTTTAAAATACTATTCAAGAAGGCCTGTTTATTACATCTTGAATGGTATTCGAGGAAATGTGTCATTAATTCCTATTTAGGATTTTTTTTTAAATTTCAGCACTTTTTGTCAAAACAAACAATTATTGGGTCCAAGTTTGTTTTTTACCCACAAAAAAGTCAACCTTCCCCAACCCAATTGAAGCGAAATATTTTCTTCGAATATTTTTCGCTTGCAAGATATGAAAGATAGTTAAGAATTAGTTCCACCCATAAAACGTTCACTACTCCACTGCTGTATGTTATCACTGACCTCTTAACCGTTACAAATAAATAAAAACATCAATTCGCACTCGTACGACATCAACAGCAAAAAGTAAACTCGATATATTTGATTTCTTGACACCAAATTTTTAATATATTGTTCTTAAATAAGTGGAATTTTCAGAGCAATGGGCACTGACAGGGACACTTGAAAAGGATCGGTGGGACGCATGCGGCCCGCGCGTCACAGGTTGAGTATCCCTGGGCTAAATAAACGCCTGCTGTAGGCGTGCCTGTCTATAGCACCATACACGTGACAGTACCAGTCGGTTCGATATTTTAATTCCTTCGTTCTTATACAGAGCTATGTATGGTCAGCACAGAATCATCAATTCCTAATAAAGAGTTTTCTTACACACTACAATCTAAACGAATCTAATCAAATGGCTCCAGCAATTTATCATTCTAAAGTTTTAATTTAATAATCTTTAATTTTATAAAAGATTTAATTTTGTTTCCTAGTTTTTATGTCTTAAGACTCTTTTTGCGATTCTGTATTGTACACTGGTGTGCAAAACTTAAGCAACAGGTGGATTTATTGCCATAACTTCATGAAAAATCATCTGAGAGACATGAAATTCTGAAATGAGGGAGAGTATTATGTACGTAAGGATGACGAAAGCATCGGTGCTGAAAAGGGAATACAACGCATACGGTATGGAATCAAACAAAACAAGCTTTTTTTGAACGCATAGTATCGTGACTCACGATTGTCTATCCAACAGGAAGAACAACAAGCAGATGTTCCTTAATATGGTATATGCCCACCTTACTACAATGGTTGCTTTACCGTCTCCGCATACCAGAACCAACTATGCAACATTTTTTGAGGTAGGAGTCCCCATTTCTCAATAAAACCCCGTTTGAGTTGTTGGTTGTACTCCGGATGATGTGGGGTGGGAATACGTTCCCAAGGCACCCCACACATGTTCGATGGGTTAAATCTGGGGAGCAAGCGGGCCCAATATTCGAGTGATATTTTCCCCTTTCCGTCCTAAACAGAAAGAGTGCGATGGGCAGTGCATTGTCATCCATAAAGAGGAAGTCGGGCCAATGGACCTGAAAAGATGCAGATGGGGAAGAAGTCCTCTCACAATAGGATCCCCGGTTACAGCCCCCTCTTTTTAAAAAATGGAAGCTCAGCTGCGTTCAGCATAATCCCCCCAGACAAGAACTCCGGACCACCGTAACGATGTTTCCGTGTTCTGGGATAAAAGGGGCCCCGATCTCTCCCCAAATCCGCTTGAGAATCGCCGGGGTTTGAACCGCTTCATCCGTAAAAGAACACGACCCATTGATCATTTGTCCAGTTTTTGTGCCTCTGTTCCACGAAACGGTGGCTTGGGGGCCATCTTTCAAAGGCAGCGTTCGGGAGGCGGGTGAACAGGCCCCTTTGTGGGCGTCGGCCCACAGTAAAACCGCTACACTTGTCGACCGTTGCTGTACAGAGTTTCGAGCAATGGTGCTTGCTGACGCGTCGAATTTTTTTCCCTGCAGGATGATATATCGGTCATCCCCGCAGTTGTCGTCCCGGCGGGCCCCACCAACCTTTTTAACAGGCCGCGGTTTGGGAAAGCTTTCCAACCGCGAAACGACACTTTTTTTGATTCCCAACCGCAGCTACACTGGGACAGTACGCCCTCCTCCCGCTTTTTGACCATTTTCCACGTGAAGTCGTCCAGGTGATTTCTTTAGCCATATTTCACGAACTGACTCACTGGCAATTTTTCAGAGAATATGGTGAATTGCGTCTGTCCTTCATTTCATTCTACGTTGAGCAAAGCGCGCCGACATCACGCGTTTTTCGTACGCTCCATCGCTTCGACGTTTTGTTCGATATTTGCATACGCATGATGTTTTACTGACTTACGTGTTCCCTATACGATTTCCAGACCTCCATTCTGCTTTTATGTCATATTCTAAATTTTTTTCATTGTTGCAAGTTTTGCACACCAGTGTGATTAAAAAAATTTAAATGAAAAAAAGATTAAAGTGACAAATTTAAGGTTAAGGAAATCGAATAATTTTAAAAAAAAGAGCATGCAAATTTATATTTCAAAAAAAAAATAATGAATAGTGAATAAAATAGTGTTTAATTTTCATATATTTACACTTATGCTAACTATTACATTTTTATTATTATTTTCTACACTATGAAAGCTTAGTCTATATTGATAGCTTGAAGTAAACTCTATTAAAACTTTATTGAAAGCAAAGACACTATTGGTTAAGCAGTATAAATATGTAAATTTTTTCCTTTTATTAGTATTTAAAGCCAATTCACCTTAATATACTTATTCTTGTTTATTATTATTTTTTTTTACTTGTTTAATTTATTCTAACGTTTATTTTTGTTACTCATCCATTTGAATCCATCAATTTTAATCTTTTCCTTCAAGTTAAGGAATAGTTTAAGCGCTCTCATTTCAATTATAAACTTGACCAAATAGGTTTTATTTCCCCTTAAAGAAAAACTCAAATGGCTCCAAATTTAAGCTATTTTCTCATAGCAGAAGGCGAGAATATTAACTAAAATGGAGTATCATTAAAGGAAACTCATTATGAATTTAAATGAAAAATTATTCAATGAATTACTATAAAGGATTGTGCAGCAGATCCAACAATTAGGTATAATTATTTGCACTAAATAAGTGTTAAAGAAAAAAAAAAAAAACTCCTCTATGTATGTAAATCTATGCATATATTTTTTTCATTTAGGCACATTTTACGGCTCTTAATATTTCTTCATCCGTAATTTCGTATTAATATGTTGATCCATTTCGTTAAATCAAACACCAACTCTAAATATGATTTAACATATAGCAAAAATAGTGACTAAGCATTTCCGCACAAAAACGTAGTTTTCTTCTCGTAAGCTTAGTAACATTCTAACGGATATAACATTCTTATAACAGTCCTTATAACATTCTAACGGAAAAATCTGGTACAACAAATCAAAAAATTTGGTACCTGAAAATTTAGGTGAAAATTCCTATAGAAGAAAACTTAGAGGTATTTCCAAAATTATTGGAACTTTCCTTTAAATAGCGATAAAACTTTCAAAATACGTCTATTTATTTAAATACAGACAAGCCATCGCCTGACTAATGGAGGAAATACTGCATATTTCGTTTATTTAAATTTTAACAGTATTTTCTTAAAACAATGTCATTTATCCAAAAAAAAAATTCAATTTCAAATTAGTTATTTCTGCAAACAAAATTTCGAAAACATTCATCAAAAACATCGTCAGTTTTGAGTCACGATGGGCTATTACGAAAATAGATTTTAATTTTTCGGTCATGTGCAATACCGTCTACTAAAATCACCAATTCAAAAGACGTCACCAAAACCTGGCGCTTTTCTTATCGCTTTATAATGTAGTCCAGGGACGTGTTTCATCTCTTGAATACATATCTCGGCATTTGGCTATGTATTTTGATTTGATGAAATTGGTCGGGAATATATATATAGTTGTAAGTACAAATATTACTAATGGAATAAATAAATTCATAAGGTTCTAGCATTTTGAACAATACTTTATCAGAAAAAAAAACGATTAATGCACATGTTTCCACAAAAACTCTCTATCATAAAAATTCCCTTCCCCTAAAAAGTTTAACTGTAGTTATATGCTTGATTTCAATACAAAATCTATGTTAGAGCTTTTAGTGTATTGAAATAAAAGTCAAATCATAAGCTGAATATTCTTCAGTCTATCTGTGGTTTGCATTAACTTTCTTTTAAACAGAAAAATCAAATGTGAATTGAAATAAAATAATCCTTGTTTGTTTTTTCAAAAGTTGACCCACTGAAATTTTTTAAAATTTTAAAATCGTTTTCCTAGTTATATTATTGTAATTATTGTTCTGCGGGGAAAAAATGTGCCAAACAGTTCTGATGTTGTCGCTTACTTGATATTACACATTGTTGCTGTCCCCTATTTAATACATCAATAACAATAACTTACGTAAATTTGTAAAAGGAATTCAAAAAGCGGTATTAATTTGAAACCATTCCATCAAAATAGTCAATTCTTTATTTTCCAATACGTTACAATTTTTTTCACTTAAAGTTCTCATAACTTTTAACAGATATATAAATTTGTGATCTTCCAGATTAGGTTCTAATTTACTTGCCATGTTGTTACTCCCATCGTATTCATGTCCTTTTGCATCACATGTTGTTGCAACTAGGAGGTGAGTGTGATAGCTCAGATTTTCTCTTTGTCCCTTGGCCCCGGTACAAAATAGCGATGACCCTTGCATTAGATCTCGCATCAGTTCCAAGAGTGACTTTAATAAGAAACCAATTATTCCATGATTTCTTAGGATCAACTCTGGTTCGTTCTGGAAAATTACATCCATTGCTGAGTAGAACCAAGCTCTTTTTAGATGATATTTTGCTGAATAAAATATAAATTATGTATCTACTACATGGAATGAAAGAAATAAAACATATAATGTTAATTAAAACAAATGTGAGATTTATTCCATTCTGAGATTAGCTTTTTCACTAAGCTTATCAATTAAAAAAATGAAGAGTAAAACAAATCTCAAAGTTTGTTCTAGTCGAAAAAAATACTTAAAGTGTAACGAAATGTTTTACTTTTTGTAATTCAAAAAGGTGTGAAATGTTTAGGCTTTAAAGTCGTTGTCTCCATTTCCGGTCTGTATATGAAATGTTACAGGGCCTGTCAAGGAACAATAAGATACTACTATCTTATTTATTACGGTGTACTTCCTTGGAGTTTGGGCCATTTTCCATGGAAATCATTTTATATTCCTTTTTTTGCATACCTATATTTTACAATGAATTCATTTTTATAAATACAATGAAACTAAATTTATTAAATCAGAACAATCTCAAATATGTACAATCAACGTTCATTCCCCTTCCCACGAGTGTCAGGGGGAAATTATCGAATATTGATAGTACCGCGTTGTAACAAAGTTTGGGTAGCAATGCCCTAAAGCAGTGTTTCTCAAAATTTCAATACTGGCGACCCAATTTTCAATCATAATTTTTGTCGCCCCTCCCCATCCCCTGTACAACAATAATGTATTTACTGCAATAAAAATGCACTTTGACGCTAAAGCTACAATGCGATATCAATTATAAACTGTATAAGTATTAAATTTTGTATATGTTACTTTTAAGTAATATATATCTTAAGAAAATTATATACTTAAAATACATATTACTTACTTATTATTATGTTATTTTTCTTTCTCTAATTTTTAAAATTTGGGAAAAGATCAAAAATTTTTTTATTTAATTAAAGATTTATATTTCCTTCAGCATCCATTTTTAAAAGTACAAATGTCATTAGAAAAATAGTCTATTCTATGTTGCTCTCTATCATATGCATCACATCTGGCATTATCGGGTACGTTTGCGTAGGTCTGGGCAACCTTTTGGACCTCTGCGCAAAACATTTAAACATAATATAATATAATATAGTAATCATAAATAAAATAAATTAAAATATTGCATACGTGATCAACAATTTAAAAATTTCCTGTTTTTAAAAAACACCTTCTTTTTCACGAAAGAATTTTTTCCTGGTTTACGAGCTAGTTTGTTTTTTTCTGTACCAAATTGTACAACATTACTTTTCTTTTTTTCTTTTGATATATCCTTCTAAAATCTTTATAAATTGCTAAATTTTTCGCTATGCTGTTAAAATAAATTTTATTTTCTTGTTGCATAAATTCAAGTGTTTGCAAAGTTCCAACGTTAAATTCGATACTGCATCACAAACTGCAATATTTCCGTTTCAATGACGCTGATGATATTTTTTAGAGCACGTACTCCAAATGATGCGTGCAGGTTTCATTGGAATTTTGAGTCATGCACCGAATGCAACGCTCCAATAAATCATTCAGCAAGTCTGGTAAATTGGCAATACTTTCAAATGAGCCTCATTCACTGGTGTTTTACTAGCTTTTGTGCGAACCTGGTTTTCTACCATTTGCAATACTGATTGATAAAAACACCAAGAATCTTTGACCGAAGGGCATTTAAAGTGCTGTGGTTTTTCATCAGTGGAAATGCTATGGTATAAAGTAGCATATATGGCATCTTCATGTTTTCAGCATTGCCTTTGTTGCAAAATGGCATTCTGATAATATTGCGTAAGTTTTTTTATGGTTTCATCTTTCAAACTGCCATAAGATTTTCCACCGGAAGTAACTCCTCTTGTGAACCCCATTCCTTTCACATTTTCGGAGAGCTGATCCTAGTTGCTTACTCACATGGTTCACACACTCTTCTTTGTTTATTTTAACATCTCCATAGACTTTTGATTCAGTCAGATGTTGAAACGCTTTGGAATCACCATCTGAAAGTACCGTTGTGTATCTAAATCCAATCTTTTCAGATCTCGACCACAATTCGGATGCTGCATGGACTTCCATTGAACCTGAAGAGCCACAATGGTTTGCATTGCAAGAATCTTTATGACCGCTAAACCAAATCTCGTACTCAGCTGAATTTTTTTTAAGTTCACCTTTGGCTATTTCACACTCTTTACAATATTTAGATATTACTTTAAAATCAACAACATATCCGTCACATGTCATGACACAGCAACTCCAATCTGAGATGTATGCCCCCTGGTCAACCAAGTACCATCGAAAGAAACCGCAATATTGGTTACACCACTGTTTTCTGCATTGTATGCTTTCTTAATTTCACTTCTGATGCGATGGAAATGTTTCTCGGATGCTTTCACAAGTGAAGAATGCAACATCTTTTGTGGTTAAAAGTTTTGCTGGACATTAAATGCATATTCATAAACATGCAGAACTTTTCAAACTTGATATCCGTCCCAAACTCAAAAATGCTTGTGTAACTCGTAAATTAATATCATAGGGCTGATTTAGTCCACTTTTTTCATTAAAAATATGCTCAGAAGTTTTCATTTCATTAATAATATCAGCGCAAGAATCACACACAACTTGAATATTTTCACAAAATCCATAGGCTTTTCCAAAATTTACTCGCAAAGAAGCATTTTTGCAAGTATTACATAGTGTATTTTTAAAAAGATTTGTTAATGCATTTTTATCAATAATGACGTATGTTGGAGATCTGGATATACCAGTATATTTTTCATCCCAAACGAGAAAAAGTATTGCTTTCTTCTTCAAGTTTTGCACACCTCAAGTTAGTGTTTGAGAAACTTCTGAACTTGTCTTAGCATCTGGAAACCACCTCTTCAAAGCTTTCGTTGTGGCAGATTTAGTACGTTTTTTAGGCCTAGGCATCTTAACTTTTAAACTTTTTTGGGGAAATCACCAAATTCCTTGTCGTAAAAACAACTTTTCTTAATCTTCAGAACACAGAGTACAAAAATATAGTTAAATTTGAGGAACAGAACTTCAAAGAAAACGCAGTAGAATAACTCTCATATAATCAAAACAAAACAATTATTTCACTTCAGTTTAAACACTAATCAACGTGGAGTAAAAAAAATTAGTTCCTTATTTATCGGGCTCTTTTCTAGCAGACGATCTGAAAAGTGGGCGTGGCAGCTTTGTTTAGTCTACTGACATGCAGCAAAAATGGATAAATAACTGAATAAAAAATATAGATACAACTCTGAAATTTTGCAGACACATTAAGAAGGATTAAAAGCATCATATAAGCCAATAAAAAAAAATCGATAGTTTGATGATTTTTAGGGTACCATATCGCCTTAAAGCAATAACAATGGCTATATCTCCTTTTCCGCACCAAACAACTGCTGTATAACCAATAATTCCTAAGAAACTTTTAGCTAATCATTAAATCAAAACATGTCTTACAAAAGAAAACTACAGTTGTAGTACATGAGAGATGGTAAATAAGTTTAATTATTATCTAGTTCCTGTATAAATTTTTAGATCTCAGGCGAGAATAAGAAATAAAAAACTTCAGAAAGAATATCGACCGTGAGAGACACGGTCATGTACGAATGTGCCGGTAACTTTCACCTTTGTCAGAAACGGGCAAATTCGTTAAAGGGTGAACTCTATTCCAGATCAAATAAAAAAAGGTTTACATCAACGTACACAAAACATGAAAAGAAGACACTGAGCACTCATCACAACGGAAAATTCCCTCTGGCAACAATCTAATTTAAAAAAAATAACGCGTATCAATATTCCAACCATTTACCTCATATCTATAATAATACTCATGTTAACATTCTCCGACATTCCAGATTAAACCATTCTGAATACCTTTCGACCCATGCATCTTATTACAGTAACAACTCATACTTCTCTCTCAGAAATTTATGCATTTACTGATATGATACATATGAAGAAAACAGCGATAGGAAAAAACAACACCACTGGTTTCTTTATAGACGATTGTGATACTTTTATTCTAACCAATTGCATGTTTAAACTACATTATTTCCCAGCAGCATAGAGAGTGTAGACGGACGCTTTCCTGTACAAATAAATAAAGATTCACTCATCCATTTACTAAATTATAAAAGTAGATTCTTTTCCAGGTATGCATCAATAAAATTCTCTTTCTTGTTGTATTAAGGAAGGGGTTCCCCATGGTTTCCTACTGAGGATCATTTTTATTGAATATGTATTTTTAATCATGTTATACTGTAATTTCCCTAAATATGCACACAGTTGACACCGCTCTGATAGCAAAATTTTGAGACACTTACATTCACTTGAAACAAACACTTAAAAAGGCTTGAAGAGTACCCGAGTCAATAAAAATTAAAATCAATATTGAAAACGAAATTGTGCTACACAATAAAAAGCAAATCCCTTCACCGACATTATACAGCTCATTTACAGTGGTTTCAAAGTACAAATACTTGGATATTATTTTAAGAATCAGGTTTAACCGGAAAAAAAGCACATATTACACACGCGTGAAAGCCTCCAGTGCTACAAGTGTAAGTTATACCCATTAAAAAGTCGGAATTTAAAGAAGAGTTTAAAAAATAAGAGGCATCTATGTTAATTCTAAAGAAGAGCGGTGCATCTTCTTTTAGGATGGGAACTCCATAGTTTCCACGCTATTTGACCTTTTCTGTAGTGTTTATCTAGAATGACATAAAGATATTTGGAGAGTCGAGACTCTGTTATTACTGAAATAAATATACATTGCTTTATATATAGCACAAAAGATCTTACATTCTAACATATAAGCATTATTGCTGTCTCATTTCATGTTGATCTCAGATTTTTCTTGTCAAAATGTCTCTTTCTTTTACCCGAAAATCACTATATTCTTATGAATTTATTATTAGGCTCATACGGCATTATTGCCAGAGAAAGGCGCTTGGAAAAAAAACCTCAACACATTGTTCCCCCACCTCCACACAGGGTTAAAGGTGGCCGGCCACTATCTCCCGTTGAAGAGGCTGAGGTGATGGAAGACAGACTTCAAAACAATTAGAACCTTACACTGAAAACCCAATCTTAGTTTCTCAGCCTCGCATGCATAAAAAAGGTAAAGAGTTTCCATGATGTTTCTACTTGTGTTGTTGTAGGCAAAACATCGATTAAGGAAGTACAGAAATTTATTGATAATCTACGAATCAAAAAGCCTCAAGATTTGGGTTTTAAAATAATTAATTTGAGCATTTTTTAAAAATATTTTAGTGATTTTTTCATTGAGCATGTCTAATAAATTCAAGGTTTCTAGTAGAATTAAATTGTTTTAAGAAAAGAAAGCTTGTCTGATATAAAAATAGTTTATAATTTGAAGCATATTGATCTTCATTACAGTTGTTATTTTCCTAAAATTTAAAATAATAAAATGGTACAGAAATTTTCTTTTGCTGATATAAACATCATTAATGGTCCTTTTTAGACCGTTTTAATTATGATTTGAGAACCATAAAACCAAAAAACTTAAATTTTAAATTGAACATTGAAATCCAAACAAAAATTTCATCACAATTTTAAACATGTTTAATAAAAAACAATCATTTATGAAAATTTACACAAATAAATGAAATAAAGTAAAACACACAAAAATATTCTTGATTCATCTAAAACTCAATAGATGTAGTTTATATTTTTGAAAAATAATGAAATGTAGCATTTTTCAAGTATTGTCAAGTTAAGCGAATGAAAAGTGGAGGTATGCAATTGCTTTAGAATGAAAGCAGCTTTTGCAAAGCCAACAAACAGGGACACAAAAATGTGTACACCGCATACGATGTTCAACAGTGAACCTTAGTAGAAGTAGAGGAAATTAATCGAAAGTAAAATCGAGCCTCATAATCATGCGGCCGGATCGGAACAACGTATGGTAGTATGATTTCTGATTGCAGGAAGTGAGTTTAATGTGGTTATTTATTGACGAATGTGGCATGCACTGCTTCATTTTGGAACAGTTGGTGTAAAAGTTTTCGAGAAGGACAATAAATGACATCGGATCTCCATGACAGTACCCGCCCACATGTCTTCCTTAAAACCAATGCACCTCTAACAAGATGCGTTGGTGAATGTTAGAACATCCACCCGACAGTCCGGATTGTCACTTCTAGATATTTAGGCCACTTAAGATATTACGTTTCTATTTGGACAATGAAGTGAAGGAAGCTTGGCAGGACTTCCTCAAAAATCAACCACTTTCTTTCTAAGAGTTGGCTCCAACACCGTCAGCATTAAAGCGACAGCAGCACCACCGTTAGAAAAAAACTAATTTTATTCAGAATAAAAATGGACGAGTAGACTGAAACTACCTAATAGTAACTGATAATGGATATAAATGTATATAAATGTTGTCTAATGCGTGTGCCCTAGTAATTGTAAAATGTCCGTTGTAATATTATGTGTTCTGTCGCCATTAAAATCTATAGAAGTTCACAATAGTGCTTTCATCTATGGACTGTCGATTAATCAAGGCGTGGCAGCCCTCCATTGACAAGGTAAGCACTTTTACCTTGATTAGTTTCTTCATTTTAAACAACAAAAAATGAAAAGAATAAAGACGTAGACCTGCTGCTGAAACGATGATACCTGTGTTACTACCACCAGAGCATTTTCTTTTTTTTCCAATAAAATCTTACATTTTATTGAAATTTTTCTTTTTTTCATTTGAGCATTCCTTATAATACCGAACTTATTGGTAAAATAATGTTGTCTTAGTAATATTCGTCAAATAATTTATTATGGCTATTCAAGAAAGTATGGCACTTATAAAAGTACTGCGTAACGTCTAATTAAGGTCAAATTTTCAAGAGCTTGATTTAAGTGCGGAGCACATTTTCAAACAGAAAAATGCCTCTATTTTCATCGAAATTTGTAACTCATACATTTATTTCAAATAAAGCATTTTAAGAATTTCAAAGTATTTTGTAAATAATTAATATTTCCTTTTTATATGTAAAGGATAGCCCATTTAGTATTATGATATAGGAGAAAAAGTGGAAAACATATTTTATAACAGAAAAAATACATAAACTGAAATAAAAATGAGGACCATGATAAAATAAGGGATTCCCTAAAGCAGGATTTGCCAGCCCGCGGCACGCGTCCCACGCTAAGATTAACTGAAAAAATTTTAAAATGTAATTAATAACCATTTTTCACAATTTAATTGAAGTGGGGTTGCCTCAGACAAAAATCCTCAAAATTTGGATCAAAATATATTTGTGAATAAGTGTTTTCAGCTATGAACATAATATAATCAATGTCACTCAAAACTAGCTGTTATGCACTTATAATAAACTAATTTTATTAGCATCTGCAAGATCTATCCTAATATAGTTCGTAAGTACCAATATTACTAATGGAATCAATACATTCGTAAGGCAGTGCCTCTCAAACTTTAAATACTGGTGCCCCCCTTTTCAATCACAATTTTTATCGCGCCCCCTTTATACATTAATAATATACTGAATGCAATAATAATGCACTTAGACGCTAAAGCTACAATAAGCGATCTTTTAATTATAAGCCATACAAATTAATAACATAAGTATTAAATTTTGTATACGTTACTTTTAAGCAAAAAAAAAATAAATAAATTAAGTAATAGGATAATTATTATGTTATTTTTCCTTTCTCTCATTTTTTAATTGAACATATTGCAAAATGCGGTGGCTGCTTAGAAGACAAAATATAGATATCAGCTAAATTTAGAAAAAAACTCAGAGAGTCAATTTCTAATCATAAGCATTTCTTATAAAAACTTAGCTTTGCAAGACAAGCCCAATTCTTAATTTAGTATTAATTAATTAGTTATAAAATACTCTGTGCAGCACACACACACACTGATACATTAAAAGTATACCGGCTGAAGTGCCCGCTCTTTGCACGAGTTCATTTATAAGAAAATAAAACATTGATATAATAGCTGAATTGTAAGGAGAGTAAAGCCAAGTGCGCGACAATGTTTACAAGAATGTAAGAGGATTTTTTAAAATGATTGCTCAAATTATAATTAGTTTTAAGCGAATTGTAATTTTAAGCCTCACAGAATTAGCATTTATAATTGACGTTAAGTAATGAACAATAATATAAAATTCCGATGAAGAATAATTGTATTATTTTTAATATTTAAAGCGAAAAGACTTTTACCCGGCAGCAGGCACGCACTCGATACGTGTCGAGCGGGGTTATTGAGTCACCCCAATCCTTTTTTTTTTATAATTATTTTATTGTACACGATACAAATCGTGATTTCAGTGAATAATTTAATTAAGAGAAAGTAAACTTACCTACTTTCAAGGACTTTTCAATTTTTCTTTGGTAACAAATAAACAGTTTTGCTAGAATTAACTATTTTGTGATCTGTGTGTCCTGCGCGACCACTTCCGGGTAAAAAGTGTATTCATTATGTATAATACTGCTAAAAAACGTTTTACGTTATGCTTTATATGTTTGATAATACTCATAAAAATAAGTCTTGGCCAAGTAATCCTTCAAAGTGCTCCCCGTGGTTTTCCAAATATCATAAAACTTTTGCATGGAAAAGAGCGCAACAGAGAAATACATTACTTACAACTTCCTTGAATGAGAAACAAACACTTATAAGAGAGGGGTCATAACTAACTGTACCAATAACTTAGAAGGTCAAACAGATTATCTGCAAAAACAGATATAATGTGCAGTATTTCAAAAATAATCACAGTGATGAATTTCTTATGTTCCTAAATTTTTTCGATTCTGGGTCTGGGATCTGTTTTTTCTCTGAAAGAGTAGTTAGTATGTTCGATTTAAAAAGAAAACGTAATAAAAAATCTCTCATCATGGGACTACAGCAAATCAAATAAAAGGTGTTTTTATTTGGTTATAGGATCAAAGATAGCTAATTAGGTATTGAAGAAGTTTTTATTTCTGAGAACGATGACTTAATATCGCCTATAAATTATATCAGAGTAAAAGTGCATTTTTTATTACGTCTGAAAGTATTTTGTTTTAATTCATTCCAGAGTAAATTAATTATTTTTTAAATCTTTTATTTTCGATATGCTCGCGCCCCCCCTTGTAAGGTTATCGTGCCCCCGGGGCGCGCCCCACAGTTTGAGAAACACTGTCGTAAGGTACTAGCATTTTGGAGATTACTTTATGAGAAAAGAACGAGTAATGTACATATTTACAAAAACTCATGAAAATGCCCTTTCCCTAAAAAGTTTAGCTATAGTTTACGCGATTGATTTCAATACAAAATCTATGTTAAAGCTTTTAGAATACTGAAATAAAACTCACATTATAAGATAAATATTTTTCAGTCTATCTGTGATGTGCCTTACTTTAAAACAGAGACGCAAAATGTGAAATGAAATAAAATAATGGGTGTTTCCTTTCAAAAAGTTACCTACAGCTAATTGTTTTGATTTTAAAAAATTGCAAAATATACCATTTTACTTGTTATATTTTTATTATTATTGTTCTACGTTAAAACAATGTACCAAACAATTTTGATGTTGCCTCTTACTTCATATTATAGTTTTTTTAATCCATAATACTATCCAATATAGTTTCGCGCAGAAATCCAGTTACGTAAATTGCTAAAAGGGCTTTAAAAAGTGGTATTAATATGAAACCATTTAATTAAAATAGTCAATTCTTTATTTTCTAATGCATTAAACTTTCTTTTTTATTATTAGGTCATATTTTTTAACAAATCTATTAGTTTATCATCATCCAGATCAGGTTCCTGTTTACTTTGCCATATTCTTAATCCACTACCGTGATAACGGCCTCGTAGATCGAATGTTGCGGAAGTTTAGAGAGGAGAGGAGGGCATGTACGACTTTGCCGGTAACTTTCGCACCTTTCAGAAACGCCCCCTGTTAAGGGTTAACTGTACTCGAAATCAAATCCAAAAAGGTTTACATCAATGTACACAGAACATGCGGAGAAATAGACACTCATTAGAACAGAAAATTCCCTCTGGTAACAAACTAATTTTTTTTTTCTTAGAAAAAAAAGGAGAAGCAAAATTCAACTAATTTACCTCATAACTATATAGTAGTTTTCCAATATCCCAAAATAAACAATTATGAACTCTTTTCGAGCCATGTATCTAATTACAGTAACACCTCTTACTTCTTTCTCTGAAATTTATGAATTTCCTGATATGATACATATGGAAAAAACAGCACCAGGAATAAACAACACCACTGGTTTAAGACTTTACTTTATAGACTATAGTAATACTATTTATTCTAATCAATTGCATGTGCTCAATCTAAATTATTTCCCAGCTGTATGGAAAACAGCTTTCATTCTATAGTATTAAAACCAGAACAAATAATATATATAAAAAAAATTTAAGTCAATTCCTACATAGATCAACTAAGAAAAGTTTAATTTTAGCTACTTTTCATTAAATGAAAGAAAGCTTGACATCCTTGGGAAATGGAACGCGAAACGTTCCTTCATCCCATATCGAAACGTATTTGAGCCTTGAAGTGGAGAGGTCTGGATTGAGATACCTTATATTAAATAGTAATTAATTTTTTAATTATCATTAAAAATATCGTATTGTCCTTTTTTAAATTTTAGTCCAACTGATTGATTTAACACGTCAGAAAAAAACCCTTTCAAGTTTTTTACACAAGTCACCAAAATGGTCGCTAAATTGCCAACTTGGCTGTATTTGTAATTCTTTAAATAATTAGTTTTAATCAATAAAATTTTACTAATTATAATTAAAATATTGCATTGTCATCCAAAATAATCCTGTATATAAAATTTTAGCTCAATTCAGCGCTTTAAAATGTATTTTATTAATAATTGAAAATGCCACCAAGATAAATAAATAAATACACAAATATATAAATAAATAAATATATAGACAGTGCGAGCTAATAGTAGGAATTGAAAAAAATACCAGAACTCAAATAAAATTAAGGAGCATGATAACATAAGGGATTTTCTGCAGGATTGTGAAAACAAAATTTTTATAATATTAATGTTGGAGAATTTCAATATCTGAGAAAAAATACTCCGAATTCTTGTCCTATTCTGTAATGTTAGCCAAAGACAGCACTAAAACCGTTGCACATAAATCATGTTAAGCCTTCACGTTCACAGCGCCTCCTGGCGGTTTCCATACCTTTTATCCCAAACTCCTACATTCGTATAATATCAGTACTGCCTGACTATGGTACGAAACGCTTACAGATCTCTGAAATATCACCGATTCCTTTATTAAACAAGTTTAACAATAATGATGATAGTTTTATTGCACTGTGTGGATACCCTAAATAATTACGAAAATTTTTATTTATATAATTATGTTTCTGTTATAAAAAGGAGTTCAAACATTTATTTTTGAAATCTTTCATATATTAATATTTATAACATGTAAATGTTTAAAATTTTCATCAATTACCAAAAACTCTTGTAAGAGGTATAAGCATAGTATCAATCAAATTTTTATTATAGCTCACCCGTTTTATATATTCCATTACATATCTAGGACAATACGCTTTTTTTATGAGAGGTAACTCACTAAAACCCTCAATTTTTAGCGTATATTTTGTGTGTATGTGTCTAACTTTAATTAAATTGTGACTTTTCTGCAACATTTCCTAAAAGAACGTTTAGAAAGAAATAATCAAAATTTGAAGTACTGATTGACTGGTACAAAACGCTCACATATATCTCTCAAATATCACCAATCCTTTATTGAAGGGGTTTAATAATAATGGTTGTGTGATTTTTTAAAACAATAATGTTGACAACTTGATGGAGCGCACGATCTCTGTTCTTGCACATTTGGGTGGTGACTTTAGCTCATTAATTTGTCCATTTTTATAAGTTTAAGTAAAGAAATTAAAATCTAAGTAATGCCAGGGAATAAAAATGAAGAAATATAATTTAGTGCTGAAAACCTTGCTTTGGCTGTATGTGTGGGAGTGAGAAGATAAGCCTACGCTTAATGGCTCGACGATCCGCAAACGGATACCGACAGCATTATCATTTTCCCGGGTCGGCACGGCTAGGGTCCGTCGACCGGACCCTTCACTGATGTCGAAGAAGCATGAATTAGTGTTAATTCAAAGGCGAAAATTTTATATATATAGTGCTTTTTCTATTATAAAAGCTGGTATTTAATTATTTATTTTTGAAATCTATTGAAACCTCTCATACATTAATAGTTATAACATGTTAATGTTTAATTTACAGTGGTATTCTCAATCGCGAGTTATTGAAAAGAAAACTCACGGATTGGGTAACCCTAGCTCGCCGATAACTCGCGGATAATTCTCCTTTCTTAATCTCGAACTGACGATTACCGAATCCGTGAGTTATGCGTAGGCAAGATGTTACAGTCGTTGTGATTGGACACTGATAATCACGTGACATGTTCTTTGTTACGTCCATCTTTGCTTACAAACAGATTCGCGTGATAGAAATCCGCAAGTTACCCTCCAAAATCGGCGGGTTACCTTTGGATGAATAATCCGTGGATTTGGCGCGATCCGCAATTGAGAATATAATGATGTTTCACCAATCTGCGAGTTACTTCCGATTCGGGGATAACCCGAGATTAACTCGCGATTGAGAATACCACCGTTAGGAGAAGAAAGTAAGTTCTTCCTAAACTTTAAGTATCAAACTTTTGCAGATTCTTCTTCAAAATAAAAAATGCATTACCATTAATATTTTTATTGAGGTATATAAATATTTTAATTCCGTCATTAATTACCAATTTCAGGAAGTAATGTGGTAATCAGGAAAAGAGTAAAATGACAATATTATTAAAAAGACACTACAGAAAAATAAGAAAAAAAGGTGGGATTTATTTAGTAGATGCAAGAGAATGGAATGTTTTTAATAAATCCTTTGCATTGCTGATCAAAATTCGAACTATGGAAGTAGCTAAAAATGTTAATTTGAAACAATAATCCTCAAATATCAGTAGATAAAAAAATGATGCTATTTAAAGGAGTACAAAAACAACTTGTAAATGCTCAACACTATACAATTCCATTTTTTTTTTTTTTTGGAAAACCTCCCTGTTCCTTACAACGTAGGAGTCGCTTTGATTTAGACTTTTTAACATTAAGATTTCCCTGACGTCAGGGACTTTTTAGAAAGGTTCTGTTATGTAGTGCTCGCAGCGCCATCATACATTGCACTCAGTAGTTCAACAAAACTCGTCAGATAAAAGTCCTATTAAAAATTATATAATATATATATAGTTTTCTTATCTTAGAATAAACTTATCAAGACAATATCTAATGAAAGTGCTCACTTTTTACTTATGTTGCCATTGTATATTTCTGAAAAAGTAGAATCACATAATTGACAATTTTACTATTAACTCTTCTGCCACTAGACTTTTTAATTTTAAATATATTTTTACACAAATATATATAATGGAGATCGATTCGAGGCAAGAGAATGCGATTTTTCCTTGCAAAATAGTATTGAAATCACAGTGATTTTTTTCACTTGAGTTAGACATTTCATTTTCGTAATAAAAAGTCTGAACCAGATTAATCTCGCTGGCACATCACCACTAGCTCTTTTCCATGCAACTTGTTTTTATTTTTGATTGTTTTCAAATTCTGTAATGCAATTCTTTTCTCTTTCGATTCTATTTTCATTAGACGGAATTGAAATCTACTTCCAAGGGGTGGCCGTGGCAGTCTGTAGGTTACGGGTATGAATTCGTGGTTGGCGAGTCACGGCTTCGAATCCTGATGCGACTAAAGAGCCTCCGAGTAGAGAGAGCTGATATACGTCAAGTCTGTCTTGGTTCAGAGTCTTCCCATAGGTATATTAGTTTGGAGAGAGACATGCCAGCTGAGGTCTCGCACTCTAGAGTTGATCGAAGTTCAAAATTACGAGTTCCCAATTGCCTTCGTATGTCTTTAAGCTTGTTGTAACAAAACTGTCACTCACTCACGAATTCCATGGGACCTCATAATTTTATGACATTGCCAACTGCTGAAGTGGCACGCAATCTCGAACCTTCCACAACGGGCCTACGGTGAATTAGGCTGAATAACAGCCACAGTTGCTCTGTGTACTAAATCAGAGGTCGCCAAAGTGGTGGTCCATGAACCCCTAGTGGTCCTCGAGAAAATTTCGCTGGTCCCCAGAAAAATGTGGAATATATTTACTCATCCCGTTAGATTATGTTTTAAGATGCATTGAAACATATAATTCAATTCATTACAATACATGAAAAGTTATAAAAACGCTACTTCATAGAATAACGCCAATTCATAGGAATGTATAATGCTAAAATTTTGATATATTTAAACCATTTTTTTTAACTGTTTTGTTTTTACAATTTTTGTTTATTTTATTATGGTTTATTAATAAATCTTAAATAAGGTGGTTACAGCTAAAAGTTTCATTTTTATTAACTAGGTACATTTTATGTGTGAACTTAGATGAGAACTTGTTCTTATAAATATATTTAATCCTTTAAAAATCTTATTAGTGGTCCGCGGGATTTAAATTATGAATGTACTGGTCAGTGAGGTCAAAAAGGTTGGCGACCGCTGTACTAAATAATCATAATTTTTCAAATTAAGCTATGAAACGAGTTATAGGAATATTTTGACTGTCATCTTTCAGCAGACATCATTTTAAAAATATTAGCTCTTTGATGAGAAATACGAAAAACTTTTAACAATTCTCTTCTTCCCGAACACTTATTTGAAACAATATTTTTTAAAATTTTGTTTTTTCTTAGGTTTCATAAAAAGAGAAAACATTAGTTTTTATTAATATGTGAATTTTGAAAGGTTGAAGACAAGAATTTCTTTTCTTAAATTTGGATCCAATTTTGTAAGTTTTTAAATTGATAACCTTGGAAGATTTTCCATACATCACATCAGGTGTGCATTCATAGTTCTCAAAAAATTGTTTTCGATTTCTTGCTAAAATTTAAATTAGTTTCAAATAACTAAGAAATTTCAGTCCCATGTCCATATTTACGGTTATTTTTCGAGAGGATAATGCGTTATTATTGCATCAGGGCATAGCACAATATCGATTAATACATTTTAAAAATTGCTCTTTCTCTATTCTGATATTTAGTGTCACTTAGATTAGCATACATGTATAAAATTGTTTTAAGGCCATTATGACAAAAAAAAATTATTTAAATACTCTATTTTGGCAAAAAATTAACTTAGAATAACCTTTTTTCCAAATCTCCTTTTGTAAAAAATGCTTCTATTGTATTAATATTTTGCCTGTCTATAGCTCAGACCTCTGTACAGAGGCTCAACTATGATTTTTGAAAAATTCACATTATTTTCAGAGTTACAACCATTTGAAATAATTATCGGCGTAATTTCTTAAAATTTCTCCCTTCTGTTTTCATAAAATATGGATAAACCGACTTCCAAGTTATGCGTTTCAAAAATTCTAGTTGAGCCTCTGCACAGAGGTCTGAGCTATTTACAGGCAAAATATTAATACACAATAGAAGCATTTTTAACAAAAGGAGAACATTTTGAAAAAAGGTTATTCTAAGTTAATTTTTTGCCAAAATAGTGTATTTAAATAATTTTTTTTGTCATAATGTCCTTAAAACAATTTTATACATATATGCTAATCTAAGTGACACTAAATATCATAAATATTATCCATTTACACGCTTTTGCAAAATCACGGTTCCAAACGTAGTCGGATACCTTAAGTATTAACTGCAAACTTTTGGCATTCTTTTTACTAAGCTAGAAATTATATTGAAAATTTTCAAAATATTAAGAAAGTTAGAGATATTGTCTTCCTGGTTATGAGCGAATTTCAGGATTCTTTGAAAACTATTGTTTTGCTCGTTGTTCTGATTTTTGTATTATTTATTATTTTGAAGGGAAAAGTTTGAGATATCTCCACTAACAATGTTAGCGTAGGATACATCTTCTCGTATTTCGTTATTATTAAAATTATTATTTTAAAGTCTGTTTTTAAACGGAGTACACTTTTCTGGTGTAGAAGACTGTATGTCCGTATTCCTTACAGTTAATACAGTAAGGCTTTTTCTGCTTTTCTTTTAAATCTTGCTCTTTTAGTTGCACGTTCTTGCTCACACTTTAAACATCTGGGTTTAAGACTGCAGTTAGCCGCAGTGTGATAAAAATTATTCCAACTGAAACATGAGTGACTCCTCTAATGAAGGAATCCCTCAACTTTTATCTGCGTATAACCGAGAATAGCTACTTAGAAGACATTTTAGTTATTCTCATTTCTAGGTAAACTAACTTGAAAAAAATGAAAGTGGGGATGAAGTTATCTTAGATATTAATTGGATATAGCTGAAAACAGCCCAATATATCCTCTATACCACTTTGGATATCTTTTGGAAAGATAGGAAGTCATTCAATGACAATTTTATAGGTTTTTCTACTTAAAGTGTTATGACGTAATATTCATATCCATTACCCCTCGCCAATACGTGATTAAGAAACTCCGATATTCGTCCTCGCTATTAAGATATAGTTTAATAAATTCACTAGAAATTTTACTTTTAATTTCGGGGAATTTTTCATTAATTATCTTCCGCTGCTCTCTCAACAGTAACTCTTAATTTTCAGAATTATTATTTGCAGGTGCTTAGGCATAGGAAGAGTTGGATCAGAATTTGTTGGGATTGGTTGCTCCCAGTCTTGTTTTTGTTGGGAAGTTGGACAAACTGGTTGTCCGTTTCAATATTTGTGTTTGGAGAGTCAGGTCTAGCAATTTTTCAGGAAAAACAAAGCCATCGGAGGATTAATTTCATTTTCCTTTTCTTCTTTCTCGTTTTATTCCTAACAGTTTACTTATCCATTTTATTACTATTATTAATATTGAAGGTTTTTTTCCTTTTTATAATGGGCCGAGCAGTTAGGTAAAGTACAAGGGTGGAGAGAAAAAGGCTCACTCACCATGATATCCATGCTTATTTTCTTCTTGAGATTTGTTATTTCTTGTTTTTGTGAGATTTCCCTTGGATAAGTAACTTTGGGGGTAAACTTTC
Organism: Trichonephila inaurata madagascariensis; assembly: GCA_019973955.1. NCBI lineage: Eukaryota > Metazoa > Arthropoda > Arachnida > Araneae > Nephilidae > Trichonephila > Trichonephila inaurata. The sequence continues at coordinate 141,267 of BMAV01006718.1, forward strand.
AGCAGTTGTTCTGAACCTTGAATCTTTTTCAAGTGTTCTTTAAAATTTTGCATGCCCTTACGGCAGCGTTTCTGAAACTGTGGGGCGCACCCAGGGGGCGTTAGCATATCGGAAATAAAAAGTTTAAAAATTAATTTACTGGAAAAAGTAAACAAAATACTTTCTGACATATAAAAAATACGCATTTCCACTGATAAAATTTATATATATAAGCTGCGATATTACTTCATCAAAAACAAAAGTTTCAATTTTCATACGTTCATTAACTATTTGATCCTATAACTAAATAAAAAAAACCATTTTATTTGATTCTATAATGGCACGATGAGAGATTTTTATTACGTTTTCTTTTTAAACCTAAAATACTACTCTTTCAGGGGGGGGAACTCAGACCCAGAGAAAAATTCTAGGAAGATCAAAAAAATTCATCACTGTTATTCTTATTGAAATGCTGTACAATATCTGTAGAAAGAAAAGGAAGACTTATTCACTTTTCACCCAGGAAGCAGATTTGCGTCAGTCATCATCGTTTTCATCGTTTGACCTTAGAAATTATTGGTATGATTCGCTCGGTCTTTGAAGGATTCTTTGGCTGAGATTTGTTTTTATGGGTATTTTGAAACATGTAAAGCATGATGAAATACGCGTTTTACACAATTCGTTTTTTAGAACTAACATCCATATTTAAAAATTGAACACACTTTTAAAACGGAAGAGGTCGGGGGTTTAAAAGTTATAGGACAAAACTCGTAATTTGAACAAAATAGGACGGTTTGTTGAAAATTCATTCTGTAATTCGCGAATAGTGTCTGTGATTTGTGTCCTTTGTTAAGGTTACTTACCTTTGAAACATTTTAGTTCACTTTTAATAGATTTTTTCTCAAACTATCAAAGAAAAAATGAAAAGTCCTTGAAAGTAGGTGATATTTTCTCTTGGAAATTTTTTGGAACCGTTTTTTTATCGTGTACAATAAAAATAATTGTAAAAAAAGGATTGGCGTGACTTAATAACCCCGCTCAATCATTAATATCGAGTGCGCGTCTGCTCCCGGGTTAAAATATGTTGAAGGCTTCTACTTTAAATATTAATGCCAAATGTGATGGATATGATAGAAAGCAACATAGACTAATTTTTTGCTTGACATTTGTACTTTAAAATGGATGATGGAAAATAAATTTTTATTTAAAAAATCATTTTGCAGTTTTTTCCCAAATTTAAAAAATTAGAAAAAAAAAAATAAAATATATCCTATTACTTAAAAGAAATTTTTGCAAAATAAATATTACTTAAAAAATAACAAATACAAAATTTAATACTTATCTTATTAATTTATACGGTTCATAATTAAGATCTATTGTACTTTGGCCCAAAGGGATTATTATTTTATAAGGGGGGGGATAAAATTATGATTGAAATTCGGGTCGTCAACAGTGAAAGTTTGAGAAGCACTGAATTACGCCATTGAAGTTGTTTTTGTCACGGTTCAAATCTGTAATCATTCTTAGTCAATCAGAGGCAATCTTCCTTGAAATTGGTGAATCTCCATCTCATACAATCATTATCCAATTTTACCGAACTTCATTTATAGGTTATTCCACATGTTATAGATTATTCGTGTAAAGACAATTGAAGGAAATTTTTTTTTAATTTGCTAAAGAATTTTTTGAAGGTTTTGTTACCTTTAATCTATTAAAATCTCCCGGGTTTTCATAAAAATTATAATTAGTAACTGGGATTTGTTCTTTTTTATTTTTAAAATAGGGGAAACTGGTTTATTGAAGGGTTCTGAAGAAATTCGAGGATATCTAATGTACAATTTTAACCAAAAATAAAGACCTTATTGCTCATATCCCAAAAAATGAAAACAAAATGATTTAAAAATAATTGTTGCTCCAAATCACAGACATAATCATGTAGTTTATAATACTTTCCACTTTAATGTTCATGTAAAATCTGTAAAAATAGATTACTTTTATCAATTTAGAATAACATTTAGGTCAGTGTCAGCATTTGATAATGGAAAAAATAATTTTTGGAGTTTACTCCATAAAAATCGATTTTCATATAAAGCCCTGATATTGAAATTTTATGAGTGAAATTTATACAAGCGTTAACAAAAAAATGTTATGTCCACCGGAGGAACCTACGGGGAAATATTTTCGACGTTTTCGTCGTTTTTAAAACTACAATCTTACTTTTCGTGTCAGAATCAGACAAAAAACAATTCCTGAATCACAAAGTTCGTTTATTTCGCCACAATACAATATATATATATATATATATAAAAAATAACATAATTTATTTTTAAATTTTTTAAAATATAATATATATTTATAAAAAATTTTTTAATTTTTTTATTTTTATATTAATAATTAAAATTTTTACCTAAGTTTTGTTTTTTTTTTTTAAAAAGGGAATCATGTTTTTTAAAAAGAATTTTAACCTTTTTTTATCTTTTAAACATTTTTCCAAAATTTTTCCCTTTTTTTAAATCATATTTAAAAATAAAAACAAAATTTTTTTTTTTCAAATTAAAATTTTTCAAGATTTAAAAAATTTTAAAAAAAATTCCCAAATTTTTAGTTTTTGTTTTTTCCCCTTTTTAAAAATTTTTTTAAAATTCAAAATTTTTCTTTTTTTGAAAAATTTTTAAAAATTTTTTAAAAATTTTTAAAAAATTTTTACACGAAAATTACGCGACGCCCACATTCAAAACAAATTTTTTTTATATAAAAAACTTCTGTCTTGTATGTGTCTAAACCCTCTAAACGCTGGGGCCAATTTTGATGAAATTTTTCTGTGGGTTCAAGTGGATTCAAAAATGGTTTGAATCACAATTCGGCCCCTTCGCAATTAGTTAAAAGATTTAATTAAAACATTTAACCAGTATTCACCGCATTTTGTAACAACGTTATTGTTTAAAAAAAGACCAAGTTTTCGAAAATCATTTTCAGCCAAACTGACCAAAAGGGCTTTATTGTAACAAAAAAAAGGAATATGCTTTTGGTTTTAATTAATATCTTTTAAATAACCCTTTTTTATATA